>PVKP010035618.1:7049-23242 GCA_004027715.1 Plecturocebus donacophilus | reverse complement strand
CTCCCCTGCGCCTCCACACCGCGGTCTCTTGCCTCGTCTCTTCCTCCTTCCTGCAACACACCATGCTGTCTTGGTGGTTTCTGTTGCAGAGAGGCAACCGTGAGTGGTACGACCAGATCCTGAATGCCAAGAGTCCCCGAGAGCAGGTGCGGTGTGGGGGACCCCGCCCCGAGGGGTGCAGGCAGCTGAGAGGTGGGTACGAGCCAGGCTTCCTTGCAGCCAGGGTCACAGCGCCTGCCTGGGCTGGTTGCACTGGCTGATGCCGTCTATGATGACCTTCAGTCCTGCTACAGCGTCTACGCCAGCCTCTTCCACAGGTGGGCCCTTCACTTCAGTGCTGTCCTGGGGCTGCGGTTGGGGCTGGCAGAGCCTGCAGGTGGGACGCAGGTGCTGAGGTGTGTTCCTTGCCCAGCAGCATCCTCAATGTGGACTTCTTCACCCTGACTTTCCGGCAGCTGGAGCGTCTGGTGAGGAGGGTCCTTGACACCCCCTACCCCCAGCCCCGGGTGCCTGCCAGGCAGCGGGAAGCGGGCAGTGGTGGTCCTTGCTGCCGGTGGCCTGATTCTGCTGTCCTGGACAGGTGGCTGAGGAGGCATGGGTGCTGACGGCGGAGCTGAGCCCCAAAATGACGCTGGAGGCGGCCTCGGGGCTCTTTGAGCTCTACCTGACCCTGGCTGACCTCCAGCGCTTCTGGGATAGCATCCCTGGTCGGTGGGTGCCCGGACCCTATCTCCTGCAGATAGACTTAGGGGCCAGAGCCCCGGCCCTGTGAGGGGGGCTCTCCTGGGTGCCCCCTGGGGCTGTGAGCGTGGAACGTGCTCACAGATGATGTATAAGTCGGGGTCAAGCCCTGACCGGCCTCCCAACACAGGGACAGCCGTTCTCTGGCCCTGGCTGGCATCCACACCCCCTTCCTGCCTGCCGTGAAGCTGTGGCTGCAAGTGCTGCGGGACCAGGCCAAGCGGAGGCTTCAGGGAGCTGTGGACGTGGATACAGTGAGTGGTGCCCTGGCCTGAGGACACTGGGGCGGGTCCAGGCCCCCAGCAACCCCAGCCTCCTCCTGCCCCCCTAGCTGGAGCCCGTGGACGCCTCCTCCAGGCACAGCAGCTCCGCAGCCACTGCTGGTCTCTGCCTCAGCCACATCCAGGAACTGTGGGTGCGCCTGGCATGGCCTGACTCTGCCCAGGCTCAGGGGCTGGGCACCCAGCTCGGCCAGGTATGTGGGTGGGCCCTGGGGGCAAGGGGAGCAGGTGCGGGGGAGATGGGGCAGGGGAGGGCTCCACGGCTCCCCACTGCTGTCCCCTCCCCAGGACATGTGCGAGGCCACCCTCTTCTACACGGAGCTGCTTCGGAAGAAGGTGGACACTCAGCCCGGGGCGGCTGGCGAAGCAGTGAGTGAGGCGGTGAGTGGCCAGCTGGGGAGGGAGCAGGCAGGAGGCGGGGGCCACCACCAGGCCCTGGACCCATCTCCCCACACTTCCTCCAGCTCTGCGTGGTCCTCAACAACGTGGAGCTCGTGCGAAAGGCTGCTGGGCAGGCCCTGAAGGGCCTGGCGTGGCCAGAGGGGCCCACGGGGCCTGAGGGGGCGCTCCCCCGCCCCCTGCTCAGCTGCACACAGGCCTTGGACGACGACCTGCGGCGGGAGGCCCGCACAGTCACGGCGCACCTGACCTCTAAGGTGGGTGGGGCCTGGAGACGGTGCAGGGCTGTCCCTGGTGCCCCTCCGTGCTGAGCGCTGCTCCTGCCCTCAGATGGTGGGTGACATCCGGAAGTACGTACAGCACATCAGCCTCTCACCCGACTCCATCCAGAACGACGAGGTGAGCACCAGGGCGAGGGGCCGTGGAGTGTGTGCTGGGGGCAGGGCAGAGGCGCCGGGTCTGCCTGACCTGAGGACCCCTGCCCGCAGGCTGTGGCCCCGCTCATGAAGTACCTGGATGAGAAGCTGGCCCTGCTCAACGCCTCATTGGTGAAGGGGAACCTGAACAGGTGCAGGTGGCTGGGGTGGGATGGGTTGGCTTGTGGTCACTGATGCCGCTTGCAGGGTGCTGGAGGTCCTGTGGGAGCTGCTCCTGCAGGCCATTCTCCAGGTGGGGCGGGCGGGCGGGGCCGGCCCATGGTCACTGGTACCACCCTGCAGCGTGCTGGAAGCCCTCTGGGAGCTCCTCCTGCAGGCCATTCTGCAGGCGCTGGGTGCAAACCGCGACGTCTCTGCTGACTTCTACAGCCGGTTCCACTTCACGCTGCAGGTAGAGCCCCGTGAAGGAGCCCTCCCTGCCAGCCCCAGCCTCAGGGCTGCTCCGACCCCGCCCTTTGTCCCCACTGGCCCACCCAGCCTCCTCTGCCTGGAGAGCAGCTAATCCAGGCCCGTTCGCTGTGCCTCCTCCCACTAATGCCAAGGTGTGGCCTTGGGGGAGGGCCTTTTCCCAGGCTTCCTGGGAGCTTTCGATGGCCCCCAGATGTGAGAAAGGACTCTGTCCTCGGCCCCTTTGTGCTGCGGGTCTCCCTCTGTCCCCAGCACAAGCCAGGCTCCCTGACACCTCCACGTTCTTTCCCTGCCCCAGGCCCTGGTCAGTGTCTTCCACGCAGAGGGCCAGGGTTTGCCCCTGGAGAGCCTGAGGGATGGAAGCTACAAGGTAAGGCAGAAGCCTCTGTGGGGCACGGTTTGGGGGTGTGGACGAGGGCACCGAGTTCAAGCAGCGCCCCGCACAGGCTGTGTCTTTGAGCATAACGGGGCCCCGCTGGGTGCCCATGAGGAGTCAGGCCGCCGAGTGCCAGCGCTGACCACCACCACCCAGGGGCCCCCTCCTGACGTGCTTCCCCCGCACAGAGGCTGGAGGAGGAGCTGCGGCTTCACAAGTGCTCCACCCGTGAGTGCATCGAGCAGTTCTACCTGGACAAGCTCAAACAGGTAGGTTGGGCCGGGACAGGGCCTGCCCCCGAGGCTCCCAGGGCCCCGCTGCGCTCACCTGCCTTTCCACAGAGGACCTTGGAGCAGAGCCGGTTTGGACGCCTGAGCGTGCGCTGCCATTACGAGGCGGCCGAGCAGCGGCTGGCCGTGGAGGTGCTGCACGCTGCCGACCTGCCGCCCCTGGACGCCAACGGTGAGGGGCAGTGGGGTCGGGTGGGGGCGGGATCGGGCCGGCCAGCTCACCACTGTGCTCCTGCAGGCCTGAGCGACCCCTTTGTGATCGTGGAGCTGGGCCCGCCACATCTCTTCCCACTGGCCCGCAGCCAGAGGACCCAGGTGAAGACACGGACGCTGCACCCTGTATACGACGAGCTCTTCTACTTGTGAGTGTCCCCAGCCCGAGCCCCAGCCCCCAGGATGCCGGAGCGAGGCTCCCCTGACTGGCCTGTCCACAGCGCCGTGCCTGCAGAGGCGTGCCGCCGCCGCGGGGCCTGCGTGCTCTTCACCGTCATGGACCACGACTGGCTGTCCACCAACGACTTCGCCGGGGAGGCAGCCCTGGGCCTCAGCGGCGTCAGCGGGGTCGCCCGGCCCCACGCGGGCGGGACTGCAAGGGCCGGGCAGCCTGTCACCCTGCACCTGTGCCGACCCCGAGCCCAGGGTGAGTGAGGGTCCAGGCGGGGCGGGGCGGGGCAGCGGGCCTGAGCCGGGCTCCCACACCCCTGCCCGCACCTGCTTGCAGTGAGGTCTGCGCTGAGGATGCTGGAAGGCCGCACCAGCAAGGAGGCACAGGAGTTCGTGAAGAAACTCAAGGAGCTGGAGAAGTGCATGGAGGCAGACCCCTGAGCCCGCCCGAGTTCCCCGAGGCATCCTCTGCTCACCGCGGCCGGCTCTGTGCAGCCAGGCTCGCGCCGCCCCTCGTGTGCTGTGAGACGTGTTGTGCTGGCCCCGTGGCGCCCGTGGCCCTGGCTATGTGATGTGCGTGTCGTGGCTAGTCCCGGGGCTCCTGTCTCCCTGGCCGTGTCCATCTGCTGTGTGCTGTGAATCCTTGCACCCAACCCCGAATCTGGGTGGCCAACTCGGCAGGACCTGGCCAGCAGCTACCCAGGACACAGTGCAGGTCAGAGTGGGTCTGGCCCCCAGGTGGGCTTCCCTGCCCTTGGGCTCTGCGGCCCTGGGTGGGCATGGGCAGCTGCTCGCCAGGGACTGCGTGGCTGTGCTCGCTGGGAAACAGCAGGCAGTGTGCAGAGGCACTTGTGGTAGTAAAGAGGGTGCCGCTGGCACCACTGCGTGGAGGGTCCAGAGCCTCCACTCGGGATGTGGGGAGCAGTAGCCCAAAAGTGCATGGGACTCCAGTCCCCAGCAGGCTCTCAGGCCCAGGAGAGGTTCCTGGGGTCACTCTGCAGCTGGTGGCCAGTGTGAACGGCTCCATGCCAACTGGCCAGCCGTCCCTCACACACATGTCCGCGGCCAGCAGGGACCTGCTCCGCAGCCCTTCCAGGCAGGGCCAAGAGTTGGCCCCAATCCTTCGTCAGGCCCAGTGTGAAAAACAGAGACGCACTCGGGGCTCCTCGGCCTGCAGCTTCATTGTGAGAGCGCCGAGGGGGACACGGAGTATGGCTGTGCTGGAAGCACGGGGAGAACCCAGACGGCTCAGCCCTGCCGGCGGCCAAAGAGCTGAGACTGCCAGGCCCGCCTGTGTCCCCCACGTCTCTAGAGTTTCTCATCCCCCAGCCTCAAAAATACATATGTCTGTAACCTTCAGTCTCTCTGCCGCTTCTTGATTCCTTTCCAAACCTCGGCCCCCCGTCCTGGCGTCTGTTCCTCTTCAGAGCTGCTGATGGCTCCTCCATCCTCGGCGCCAGGCCCTGGGTCCTCAGATGCATTGCTATCGTCAGTGTCCGAGGGCAGCCTGGGAGGGGAGGCGAGCACGTTCCCGAATGATGTCCCCGCTGGCTACCAGAGGCAACCTCATCCACAGAAAGCCCCAAGCTGAGGACACATTCCTTTTTGTTTGTTTTGTTTTGAGATGGAGTCTTCGCTCTGTCACCCAGGCTGGAGTGCAAGCAACCTCCACCGCCCGGGTTCAAACATTTCTTCTGCCTCAGCCTACTGAGTAGTTGGGAGTCCAGGCACGAGCCACCACGCCCAGCTAATTTTTCTATTTTTAGTAGAGACAGGGTTTCACTATGTTGGCCAGGGTGGTCTTTAACTCCTGACCTCCTGATCCGTGCACCTCATCCTCCCAAAGCGCTGGGATGACAGGTGCGAGCCACCGCGCCCAGCTCTCCAGACCCAAGCCCCGCAGTGGGACGTCCGCTCAGGTTTTCTAGTCAGAAGATCCCACCCCCATGCAGCAGGACGGCTCAGGCTGGAGGGAGAGGAGAGCCCTGGGTCTGAGTGATCATGAAATTAAGAAAACCAAGGACCTACCGGGTGCTGGCCACGGGCCTGTTGGGATTTCCAAACTCTCTCCCTGAATCCACATCAAAGGGATCTGAATGAGACAGGCAAGTGGCCTCTGAGCTCAGGGCAGGCCCAGGCCTCCCATCGCCCAGGCTTTGGAGGGCCTCGCTCCCAGCCCGCCAGGCCTCACCGATCTCCTCCTCCTGGGGGGTTTCCTTGGCGCTGACCAGGAACTCCTGCTCCGCCTGCAGCACCTCCTCCGGGCCACCGCAGGCCGCGTACTTGTCCAAGAGCTGGCGGTTCAGATCCAAGAAAGCCTTGCCCCATTTAAACTTCCGCAGCAAAATGACGGCAAGGTCCGGAAAGCCTGATGGTGTGGGACACAGGAAACCCAAAGAAGTCGCTGGTCCCCTGGGGTGCATCCTCATCACCCTGCTGCCGGATAGCGGCACTGTCCCAGGAACTACAGGGTCCCCACCAAACAGCAGTGCCCGATCCTGAGAGCCGGCGCTGCCCCCAGTCCACACCTCTGCAGCCGACCCCATCCCCCTCCTTTGCTGTGAGATCCAAACATTCGCACCAAGACCGCCCCACGCGTCATCTGGGCCTCTTTAGATCAGCAATTCCGTAAGGAGGACGTGGAGGATGAGGAGGACTCTCGGGCAGTGCTGCTGTGATCATGAATGGTACCCACACGCCAGCCCTTGTAGAGCTGCCATCCCATTCTTCTCTACCGAAACTCCACAGGCCGAAAAGTGAGTGCCAGTGGGGCCGAAAGCCTGGTCCGTCTGAACAGCTTCCCTGCCTGTCCCTTATGCTCCTCCTGGGGTCTGCCGGTACTATACACGATGCCAGGAGCACAGCAGGAACACCAGGCTGCCAGACTCACCTACGATGCAGAAGGTGGCAGCAAAGGCTTCCACGCAGGAGAGTCTGCAGGGCCGGCCATAGTTCACAGGGTTTGCGGCCACCAGGTAGGGCAGCAGGCGCAGGTGGCTCCCTCGCATCTTCCCAAACGGCGTCTCGTCCAGTCTGGCCCAGGAGCAGTCGATGACGGCGACCCCAGACTGTGCCACCAGCTGTCTGCCAGGGACAGCATGGGGTAAGTTCAGGAGCTGGCACTGCCCAAGATGAGGTATGTCCGTGGAAAATGGCCTCACCAGAGATTCAGCGACAACATTCCTCTATCCCCAGACACCCTCAAAGGGACTTCATGAGCAAGCTTTTGAGGCAGCTGCTTGGGGTACCTAGACCATGCGTTTATTCACTCAACAAACGTTTATTACCCCAAACCTTTCTACATCCTAGGCTCTGGGCTATGCAATGGAGGCAAACTGGACAGACGGCGCCAGCCCACGTGGATGCGGGTGTGGGCGTGTGTATGACACACAAGTCCCAGTACACGAGCCCGGAAGGGAACTGCGCGCTAGGCAGTAAGACGAGCTCAGGCAGGCCTCCCGAGCCTACCTGTCTGCGGGGGACACGCACTGCTGGCCCACGGGGCTGAGCACCAGGCCGCCGAACCTCCGGCCCAGGCGGAGGCAGCGCACCAGCCCCAGGCGGGCCAGCTTGCGGCCCGTGCAGCGCCGGGGGTCGCAGTGCCCCAGCTCCCACATGGCCAGCGCGCAGGGCAGCGTCGCCGGGCCCGGATCGCCCGCGCCTTCGGCCGCCTCTGGCTCCACGGACGCTGCAGAAGAGAGAGAAGGGTACTCGGCTTCAGCGCGGGACCCCCGGGCCGGCCCTCGACCGCCGAACCGCTGTCCCCATCACGCCTCGGTCACCTCGCAGCGCGGCGCCGACCTCCTCGGCGAAGGCCTCCAGGGAGCGGCTCGGGATCTGCCGAGCTCGGCCGCCTTCCGCCCCCCGCCCGCGCGCTGCCCTCTTGCGGCCCATGGCGCGGATCTGTGGTACCTGAGACCCGCGCGGCCGCGCCCCTCAGCCTCCCGAAGGGCCGTGCGGCTGCCTGCGCATGCGCCGGGAGCCGCTTCCGGTTCCCGCGGTCACGTGACCGCCAACCCACGTGACCTCGCGGCGGCCGCTGCAGCGCGATGGCGGCGGGACTGGCGCGCCTCTTGCTGCTTCTCGGGCTGTTTGCGCGTGGTGAGTGGCCCGGCCGCCCGCATCCCCAGGCCCCGCGCGCGCTCCGCACCCCGGCTCCCCGCTCACGGTCTCGTTCCCCGTAGGGCCCGCGCCAGCAGGTGCCGCGAAGATGAAGGTGGTGGAGGAGCCGAACACGTTCGGGTGAGCAGCCTCGCTGGCGGGCGGGTGGTTGTGGGCGGCGGGCGGCCCGGGCCGGTTCCCCGCTGACCTCGCCGCCTCCCGTAGGGTGAACAACCCGTTCTTGCCCCAGGCCAGTCGCCTCCAGGCCAAGAGAGATCCTTCCCCCGTGTCTGGTGAGTGAGGGGCGCTGTCCGCGGGCGTGGGGGTGGCCGCGGGGAGCAGGGGGCCGTCGTGGGTGCTGGCGCGGTGGATGGGTCAGCGTTTGGAGTCTGCTCGAGGGGCCGGGGAAAGCTCTGTAGTTGGCAGGTAAAGCGATAACAAAGGAGAATGCATGAGGGACCCTGAGAGTTACGGCCTGGAGTCTCAAGTATTGGTTTGTCAAACTTCTAAAATTAATGTTGAAGTGCGAGAGAATCTACCACACGATCTTGTACCGAATTAAGTTATTTCCAAGCCGGGCGCAGTGGCTCGCGCCTGTAATCCCGGTGCTTTGGGAGGCCGAGGCGGGCGGATCACAAGGTGAGAAGTTCGAGACAAGCCTGGTCCATAAAGTGAAACCCCGTCTCTACTAAAAATACAAAAAAAAAAAAAAAAAAAAATGCGGGCGTGGTGGCGGGCGCCTGTAGTCCCAGCTATTTGGGATCCTGAGGCAGGAGAATCGCTTGAACCTGGGAGGCAGAGGTTGCAGTGAGGCGAGATCGCAACACGCCACTGCACTCCAGGCTGGGAAACAGAGTGAGACTCTTGTGTCAAAAAAAAAAATAGGTTATCTTTGGGCTTAGTCCTTTCTTTTCAAGAGGTAATTGCTGTTAATGGTCTGGTGACTTTGCAGACGCATTTCTGTGCTTTTACGTGCATACATATGCATATGCCACTGGAAAACGTGTCGTTTTTGTAATCTTTGTCGCTTTTTTAAAAAGTCGTATTGCATATTTGGACAATTTGTCATCACTCGCTGTATGTCTTGGGACTCTTCATGGTGGTGATACAGGTTTTCATTCTTTGGTGCCCAGTACGAAATAGGATGGCACTGCATTTCCCGATGGGCAACTATTGTATTTAGGTTACTTTTTTTTTTTTGACATTAGAAATAGTGCTGTGGAGAACAGGCCGTGTGGTTTCCCAAGGCAGTGTTTCAGAAGTGGATTTGTTGGGTCACGAGTATATGATGCTTTTTAAACACTGAATGAGGCTGGGCGCGGTGGCTCACGCCTGTAATCCCTGCACTTTGGGAGGCCCAGGCGGACAGATCACAAGGTCAGGAGTTCGAGACCAGCCTGGCCAATATGGTGAAGCTGCGTCTACTGAAAATACAAAAGTCGGCTGGGCATAGTGGTGTGTGCCTGTAGTCCCAGCTACTCAGGAGGCTGAGGCAGGAGAATCCTTTGAACCCGAGAGGCGGAGGTTGCAGTGAGCCGAGATCACACCACTGCACTCCAGTCTCGGCGACACAGTGAGACTGCCTCAGAAAAAAAATAGAATGCTCGATGAAAAATGCCACGTGGTTATGTGAGGCAGAGGAGGGAAGGAGGGAGGGAGTGTATGTGTGTTACTGTTTTGGAAATTGCTTTTATTATTTTTTATTTATTTTTTGTGACGGAGTCTTGCTTTGACACCAGGCCGTGTTGCAGTGGGGCGATCTCAGCTCACTGCATCCTCCACCTCCTGGACTTAAGCCGTTCTCCTGTGTCAGCCTCCCAAGTAGCTGGGACTACAGGCACACACCACCACAGCCAGCTTTGTTGTTGTTGTTGTTGTATTTTTAGTAGAGATGGGGTTTCACCATTTTGGCCAGGATGGTCTCAATCTCTTGACCTTATGATCTGCCCGCCTCAGCCTCCCAAAGTGCTGGGATTACAGGCGTGAGCCACCTTATTTTTATTTTTTTTAGAGATGGAGTCTTGCTCTCTCACCTGGGCTGGAGTGCAGTAGTGCACCCCTTGAATTCCTGGGCTGGAGCAGTCCACCCACCTCAGCTTCCTGAGTAGCTGGGACTACAGGTGCATGCCATCATGCCCTGCAAATTTTAAGTGTTTCTGTAGAGAAGGAAGTCTCACTGTGTTGCCCTGGCTGGCCCCAAATTCCCAGCCTCAAGCGATCTTCTTGCCTTGGCTGGGGATTGCTTTTAAATTGGGCAGTCAGGAAAAGTCTAACAAGTGACACTTCAGCCAAATGCTAAAGGAGAAAAGGGAGTGAAGCTGTGGCTGTTTGGGGAAAAGCATCCACAACAGGGAGTGGCCAAAGGCGGTGAGCGGAGAAGCGAGGGCCACAGGGGATTCAGCTGGGGTGGTAGAAATCAGAGGTAAAGAGGATCAGATGATCCTGAACCTCTTTTGTAGGTTTCAAGGACTTTCTCTAAATGAATCTTGTTAAGGTTTTTGTTGTGTGGCTGGGCGTGATGGTGCACATGGGGTTAGGCTCCCTTCCCTGCGGCTAAGAAGCCGTGGGATGGTGGCTTCCTCGGGGCCTGAAGTGCTGGAGTCGGAACACCACCTGTCCCAAGGAGCTGGGAAGGAGGGCAGGCCACCAAGTGCGAGCACAGTAACCCACCGAACTCCTTCAGTAGGAGAGGGGCACTCCTTGGGTAAGGGGACCACGACTTTTCGGAGGTGAAAGTCCTGGAAAGAAAACAGAATATGCTGGTCATGGCGGTGCGTGCTTGTGGCCTCAGCTACTCGGGAGGCTGAGGTGTGAGAATTGCTTGAGACCAGCCTGGCAAACATGGTGAAACCCCCGCCTCTACTAAAACAAACAAAAAATTAGCCAGGCATGGTGGTGAGCACTTGTGCTTCCAGCTACTTGGGAGTCTGAGCAGAGTCGAGTTCACCCAGCTGCACTCCAGTCTGGGCGACAGAGTGAGAACTTGTCTCAAAAAAAAAAAAAATGTAAAAAAGAATGCCTTTTATAGTGTTCCCATCCCATCCCCAAATCAGGGCATCAGGGTTCACACGTGCGTTTGGTTCATTATGCCTCATTAGTGTTTTAATCTGGAAGTTCTCTCCCCACCTTTCGATGTAAGTGGCACGTTTATTTCCCAGTCTTTTTGTTTTGTTGATGGTGTTTTTCTCCAGATCATTTTTTCCTGCATCTGTGGGGTCAGGCCTGTATATTCTAAGTGTTTTTCCTCTCTTCGATATAGCACTCCTTCAGCATAAACGTGTGAAGGGATTGTGCCCAGTGGGTGGGAGAGTGTGGCCTGTGGAATGAACTGAGCAAGAAACTCGGGGACTGTGGTAATTGCGGCCCAGGGCTCAGGATGTCCCAGCAGAAGAGCCTCTGCCACAGAAGAGGAAGGGGTGGGCTTGCCAGGGCTGATGCTGGTGGGTCTGGGCTAGGCCGGGCCTCCACCAGATGAGTTGGGAGCCACAGGAGGGGCAGAAGTTGGTAGGTCTGTGATTTGGAGCCGGTGTCAGAGCCCAGTACACTGTCCAGGAGGGAGCTCTGGCGGTGGGAGGGAACGGCCAGCTGACTGGGACTCCGGGGCTCTGGCAGGGGCCTGGATCTGGGGAGGAGCCGTGTGGCCCCAGGATCGTGGCTAGAGAAGCTATGGAAAGCGGGTCTCCCACCAGGCTGGGAAGCCCAGGGCCCAGCTGAGTTGCGAGAGGCAGGCTGGGTCTGTGAGGCACTTCTGGGGCTCGGAGAGGGGTCATGGTGGGCACAAGACTCTTTAGTGAGGGTGCGTGAACCCCAAGGGTGAGGGTGAGGTCCCTGGTGACGCTCTTGGTGGGGAGGGGTGTGGGGGTTGTGGAAGTTGGGAGTGCACTGGGGTCAGGCCAGGGAGCAGAGTGGGAGGGAGGACCACCCTCAAGAAGGGCTTGTCACCAAGAGATGCGTCATGGGGGTGTGGGGGGTGCCTCCCTGCCTGCCTGGACTTGACCAAAGCAGAGGGGCAATGAGGAAGTCAGGGCCCAGCCAAGCTGATGGTGCCTTGAGGAGCTGTGGCCCTGGGCGCAGGGGCAGCTGGTGGTACAGCCATCTGGGGGCACAGGAGCTGAGAGCGCCGATGAGTGTCCTGGTCATGCAGGCTGTGAGCACAGAACCTGCAGGTGACGCACAGGTGAATTAGGAGTGGGGGGAGCCCCCGGCAGGGGTGGAGGCTCCAGCCCAGGTCTGGCTGTGTCTGGCTCTAGAGGAGTATAGAGCAGATGCCTGCGGGAGGGGCCAGCCCCCACCAGTCTCAGGAGGGCGGGCTGCTGGGGCCTGAGGGCCGGGCAGAGGGGATGGGCTGTGGCCGGGGTTCTGGTGCAGGCCAGGAGCTGAGGACCTGGGGTATGGCTGCTCTTGGGGGCTTGTGGTTACCGTCCTCTGCAGGAGAATGTACCCCGGCCAGCAGGAGCACCCTGAAGCTGTGGACAGCACCCAGGCAGAGGCCTCCTCCCAGCTCGGGAGCCGGGCCAGGCCCCGCCGACCTCACACCATCCTGTTTGTGCGGATGGCCGTGAGTGCAGAGCTGAGCCCAGAGCCCATGGCCCTCCAAGCAGTGTCTGCCAGGGGCAGGCCTGGGAACGTGAGCTCCTGAGGGACACAGGCACCTGACCCGCCATCCTCCCAGTGGGACTGTGTGAGTGGCAGATGGACAAGGGGTGCATCAGGGTTTCTGGGACGGCTACAAAGGCTGCTGTGTACCTCGTGGGCAGGACCCTGGGGCCAAACCGGACAGGGCCAAGCCCACGAATCGCAAGCTGCAGGACAGCAGGCATCCCAGGGCTGGGCTGGAGGTCCTAGCCCTCGGGCTGGGAGGATGGTGGCGAGCCCAGGAGTAGGGGCCACCCAGACGGCAGTTGATGAAGGATCAGGACCTTCCTATACCCACAGCCGTCATTCCCCGAGCAGGGCAGCCTGGCCATCTTGGTCTCCCTCTGTCTTGGAAGGGGACAGCCCCAGGGATGAGTCGAATGTCAGGGAACGAAGTCCAGGCCGGGCCAGCACCCCGGGGGCCTCAGTGGCATTAGCCTCTGCCCTCTGGAGGGGAGGGCCAGATTAAGGGTGGCCCCAGGGTGGCATCTGGCTCCCGGCCCAGCCAGATTCCCAGGGACTGGTCATCCAGCGCCTTATGTGTGTTACAACTTTATTGTTAATACAGTAGAACTGCAGAGAGCTGAAAAACAGCCTCACTGAAGCATCGGCCACTAGACCAGCACACCTGCTGCTTCGGCACAGACCCTTTGGGGGCCAGGGGCCAGGTCTCCTCCCTGCTCCATGGCCCAAGCCCCAGAGCCAGTGTCGGTGAGCGACGTGTTACACGCGGTGCATCCAGCCAGGTCCCAACTCCTCAGCATGCTGGAGGAACGGGGATTCCGGTTGAGTAGGAAATGCCCATGTCTCGCTGTGGCTGCAGTGGCTTTTACTCACACGTGGCCACTGGCCTTGATTTACACCCGCCCTCACTCTAGCGCTGCCTGTGGCTGGCCTGGCTGGGGGACGAGAGGCTGCTCACACCTTCCCTCTGCCCCCAGGGCTGTGTGCGCTGCCGGCCTCAGCTCCACGGCTCCTGTGCTGCTTTTTAATGTATATTTCACCACAACAAAAAGCAAAGCACAAACTGTGTCACGTCAGCCATCGGTTATGCATGGTTCTGTGGCCTTAACGCTGCCCTCGCAGCGATCAGCACCATCCGACTGCAGAAACTGTCCCCTTCAAACGGCCCGCCAGCTGTCCCACTCCCCGGCCCCTGCACCCACCGCTCTGCTCTCTCTGAACATGGCTGTTGGAGAGACGTCACACAAGTGGCACATACTGCGTGCAGCTTTTGCCTCTGATTTTCTCCTGAGCACAGCGTTCCCAGGGTCCGTCCAGGATGGATGCTGTGTCAGTGCTTCCTTCAAGGCTCAGGACAGTCCCGTTGCAAGGACGGAGCATCTAGTACACCTACCTGCCATCCGTTCACGGACACTGAGGGGGCTTCCACCCTTCAGCTGTGAATAGGCTGCTGTGAACATGTGCGTAGGTATTTGAGTCTCTGCCTCCAATTTCCAAGAGGTTTGCGGAGTCTTGTAAGAATTCCATGTTTAGCCTGTCGAGGGGCCCCAGACTGTTCCCATCGTGGCTGCCCCATTCCCCATTCCCCATTCCCCAGCCAGCATCGCACGAGGGCTCCAAATTCTGTGCATTCTCACTGACACTGTTTTTGCTAACAGCCATCCTAATGGCTGTGAAGTGTTACCTTAGGGTTGTTTTGATTGCTATTCCCTGATCAGCGATGTAGCATCTTTTCAGTTGCTTATGGTTGGTTTCTAAGTGGTCTTTGGAGAAGTGTCTGTTCAGTCCTTTGCTTTTTTTTTTTTTGACATGGGAGTCTCATTCTTGTCACCAAGGCGAGTGCCGTGGTGCAGTAATGGCTCACTGCAACCGCCGCCTCCCAGACTCAAGAGATTCTCCTGCCTCAGCCTCCCAAGTAACTGGGATTGCAGACATGCGCCACCACGCCTGGCTAATTTTTATTTAGTAGAGACGGGGTTTCACCATGTTGGCCAGGCTGGTCTCGAACTCCTGACCTCAGGTGACCTACCCCTCTCGGCCTCCCAGAGCAGTGGGATGAGAGGCGTGAAGCACTGCACCTGGCCGAGGAGGCCTTTGATACACAGATGCTTTTTATTTTGATGAAGTCTATGTTTTTCTCTTGTTGCCAGTGCTTTTGGTGTGAGATCCGAGCAATCATCGCCAAATCCAGCGTTAAGAAGCGTGACGAGGCTGGTCCGAGTGCAGTGGTGTTTACAACTAATTGATCACGACCAGTTACATATTTCTTTGTTCCTTCTCCACTCCCACTGCTTCACTTGACCAGCCTAAGAAAAAAAAAAAAAGAAGCGTGAGGAGTTTTATAGTTTCAGCTCCTGTTTCGGTCTTGGATCCATTTTGAGCTCCTTGTTGTACATGGTGTGAAGGGAGGGTCCACCTGCAGTCCGCGTGGGCGTAGTTTCCTCAGCACTCTGTTGAAATGCTTGTCCTTCCCAGATCGAAGGGTCTGGGCACCCTTGTTACACCATTTAACTGTCTGTTCAGGTTTCTTCCCGGGCCCTCTGTCGTCTTCCATGGGTTTCTATGCCAGCCTTTACGCCAAGACCACACTGTTTTGATCACGACAGCTTTGAAGTAATTT
Source organism: Plecturocebus donacophilus (assembly GCA_004027715.1). Classification (NCBI taxonomy): domain Eukaryota; kingdom Metazoa; phylum Chordata; class Mammalia; order Primates; family Pitheciidae; genus Plecturocebus; species Plecturocebus donacophilus. The sequence continues at coordinate 8,606 of PVKP010035618.1, read as the reverse complement.
TTGAACTCAGTATGTATGAGTTCTTCAACTTTGTTCTTCTTTTTCAAGATTGTTCAATTGTCTGCGGTCCTCTGAGGCTCCATGTGAATTTTAGGATGTGTTTTTCTATTTCTGCAAAAAACGTCACAGGGATTTTGATAGGGATCGCATTGAACTTGCAATCACTTTGGGTGGTACTGTCAACGTAAAATATTAAATCTTTCCAGAGTGAGAGTCTGTCTGATAACCCATGTTTACGGATTGAAAGATTTAATATGTATGAGACAGAGTCTTGGCTTGTCACCCAGGCTGGAGTGCAGTGGCGAGATGTCCGTTCACTGCAACCTCTGCCTCGCGGGTTCAAGTGACAGTCCAGCCTCAGCCTCCCAAGTAGCTGGGACTAGGTGCGCGCCACCATGCCCAGCTAATTTCTGTAGTTTTAATAGAGACAGGGTTTCACCATGTTAGCCAGATGGTCTCGATCTTCTGACCTCGTGATCTGCCTGCGTGGGCCTCCCAAAGTGCTGGGATGACAGGCGTGAGCTGCCACGCCCAGACCATGTTTTCCAGTGTGTTTATAGCTATGAACTTCCCTCTCGTCACGGGCTTTGCCTAGCATGTAAGTTTCCTGTAAATATGGTGGCTTTTCATTTTTATGTCTCAAGGTACTTTCTAATTCACACTGTGATTTCTTCTCTGACCATCGTTTAGGACCGTCTGAGCAAGCCACAGTGGCTCACGCCTGTAATCCCAGAACTTTGGGTGGCTGAGCAGGAGGATCACCCGAGGTCAGGAGTTTGAGACTTGGCCAACATGGTGAAAACCCATCTCTATTAATAATATAAAAATTAGTCAGGTGTGGTGGTGGGCATCTGCAATGCCAGCCACTCGGGAGGCAGAGACAGGAGAATCGCTTGAACCTGAGAGGTGGAGGTTGCAGTGAGCCAAGATCACGCCATTGTACTCCAGCCTGGGCAACAGAACTAGACTCTGTCCAAAAAAAAAAAAAAAAAGACTGTTTTATTTAATTTCCACGTGTTAATTTTCCAGTTGCCCTTCTGTTAATTTCCAGTTTCACTCCTTTGTGACCAAGAGATAATTTTTCTTTTTAAGACCAGTTTTGAGGCTGAGTGCAGTGCCATGCCTGTAATCCCAGCACTTTGGGGGGCCGAGGTGGGCGGATCTCTTCAGGCCAGGAGTTCAAAACCAGCCTGGCCAACTTGGTGAAACCCCATTTCTACAAAAATTACCTGGGTAGGATGGCTGGCGCCTGTAATCCCAGCTACTCAGGAAGCTGAGGCTGCAGTGAGCCGAGATTGAGCCACTGCACTCCAGCCTGGGCAACAGAGTGAGACTCTGTCTCCAAATGTGTGATGTAACATGTGGTATCTCCTTGAAAACAAATTCCATGTGCACCTAAGAAAAAGTGTGTATTCGCCATTGCGTGGAGTGCTCTGAGGCTGACTGGGTTCTAGGGCTGCGGGAGAGTGTGTATCCGCCGTTGCGTGGAGTGCTCTGTGAAGCTGGCTGGGTTCTAGGGCTGCGGGAGAGTGTGTACCCGCCGTTGCGTGGAGTGCT
>PVKP010035617.1:0-23142 GCA_004027715.1 Plecturocebus donacophilus | reverse complement strand
GTTCTTAGTTTCTTTGCATTGGGTTAGAACATGTTCTTTTAGCTCACAGAAGTTTCTTATTATCCACCTTCTGAAGCCTGATTCTGTGAGTTCCTCACACTCATCCTCCGTCAAGCCTTGTTCTCTTGCTGATGAGGAGCTGCGATCCCCTGTAGGAGGAGAGGCATTCTGATTTCGGGTGTTCTCAGCCTTTTTGCACCGGTTTCTTCCCATTTCTGTGCATTTATCCACCTGTTGTCTTTGTAATTGCCGACTTTCAGATTGGGTCTCTGAGTGGACGTCCGGCTTGTTGGTGATGAAGTTTTTTCTGTTTCTTAGTTTTCCTTCGGGGGGCACCCCTTCCCCACAGAGCTGGGCCTTCCCGGGTTCAGCTGTGCTTCTCAGTCCTCAGCACTTCCAATTGCTGTTCTCCTTGTGGGGATGGGACTGGCCGAGCCAGACTCAAAGGGCATCCAGTCCCGCACACTCAGCACCAAGAAGTGCCGTGCCGGCCAAAAGAGTCGCGCTGGCGACCCGTGTGGCTCCTTCGCCGGGAGTCTCCCAGTCTGTGGGCATCAAAAATTCGTCTGCAATTGCAGCATCCACTCACTCTCTGCACTTTCACTGGGAGCTACAATCCTGAGCTGCTGCTACGTGGCCATCTTGGATCTCTCCATAAGTAAAATTTTTGATGCGGCAAAAGATGTAGCACTCGAATGTAAATTTCCTCAGCAAGGCAATTTACATCTATAGAAGGTGCAGCTCACAGATGGAACAATGGTGAGCACACACCTGGACAAGGAGGGGAGGGGCACTTATACCTGACGGAGGTCGCCCCTACTGCTGTGTCGTTCCCCTGTTGACTAGGGTTAGACAGCACAGTCTAGTCTAATTCCGATTGGCTATTTTAAAGGGAGCAGGGGTACGTGTCCCAGTGGTGGGGTGGGTAGTTTGGCGGGAAGGACGGCTATGGGCAGGTCAGAGCAGGTGACCAAGGCTCAGAGCAGGTGACCGGAGCAGGTGAATGGAGCAGGTGACCAGGATGAGCCAGGACAGGGCAGGGGACCCGGGGACAGATATAACTACTGATTAGAACTGGTGGGAAAGGTTGTTTACTGAAACTACAAGGAAGTTCAACTTTAAAACAGAGAACTGAAGAGTAAGAGAGCTGAACATACTGACACACGGATTCTTTGAAGAGAAACTTGGAGTTCACTACATCTAACAAAGCTTTCGGCCTTGCACACGCTGGCGTCCAACCGCAGCCCAGGGAGGCCCGGGCTTGGGACGCCGTCCTCTGGAGTGCGTCTGTCTCTTGCCCACGCTATCAGTTGACCTTGCTTTTATTCTCCTTCAAAGGGCTGGTCAAGGTGCTTTGTCACAAGACATTTTCAAGTTCCCTCACAACACTGTCCTTCAAACAGTTTTCTACAAGATCCAAAGCCCTGCTGCTGAGAACTGCAACATCCTAGAAAACTCCTAACATGCTGCTAAACATTCAAGGCAACCACTAACACCAAAATCCAGTGAAGAAACACCGCCCGTCCAGTGCCTCCGAAGTAGTTCTCTGTCACGTGCCTTCCCTGCCTGCACAAACCTATGTGTACGTATCACGGATCAGAGACTCTGGCAGGACTGAACGTCTGCTCTGGTGAGGTGGCCTCTGTTTAAATTGGCCTCACGTGAAGAGAACATCCCTTGAGACGAATTTGGAGGCTGGGCTTAGAGCCTTTGGAGGTCAAAGCAAATTAAGATTTTTATTTAAGAATAAAAGAGTACTTTGATCATGAGACGTAGGTATCTTGTCCCTCTCGCCAAGAAGCAGGAGTGTTGCATGTGGGGCCACCTGCTTCTACGTGATGTTTGACTCAGTACAAAGTCTAGTCCCAAAGAAGGAGCCAAAGTGCAACTGTGGGTGTCAGCGGTGACATTAAACTCATCATCTCAACCCAGAGTGTCTGGTCTCCCTGGTCTTTCAGCATGCCTGTGTCCCTCCTCCTAAGCTTGGTTCTTTAGGGCGACTGTGATAGGAAAGGTATTTAATCATGACGCACAGACACACACGTATCTAACTGAAACAGAAGTTTCACCAAACAATAATTATGCGTGTGGTGCATTCTGGTATTTTCAAGTCCATTCTATTGTGTTCTACCTCACCTAAAAAAAACGCCGATCAAGAGAGACAAAAAAAAAAATGCAGTTTGGCGGACCGCGACCTGTCGGTGTCTGGACGGAACAGATCCGGGGACTCTTTCTCCAGCCTCCGACCACCCTCTGATTTCCTCTCCACTTGCCACCTCCAGGACCATTTTCTCGGCCATCTCCTGCTTCCCGGACCTGCCGACACCGTTTCTGTGGTTGGCTGCTTCCTGCCAGCCAACCATGAGCTCCCAGATTCGTCAGAATTATCCCACCGCCGTGGAGGCAGCCATCACCCGCCTGGCCCATGTGTACCTGCAGGCCTCCTGCACCTGCCTGTCTCTGGGCTTCCATTTACTCCGCCGTGATGTGGCTCTGGAGGGCGTGAGCCGCTTCGTCGCCTCCTGAAGACGCGAAACCAGCGTGGAGACCGCGCTGCCTTCTGGATGTCAAGAAGCCGGCTCGAGATGAATGGGGTAAAACCCTGGATACCATGGAAGCCACCACGGCCCCGGAGGAAACATCGGAACCAGGCCCTTTTGGGTCTTCATGCCCTGGGGTCTGCCCGCACGACCCCCATCTCTGTGACTTCCTGGAGAGTCACTTCCTAGATGAGGAAGTGAAACTCATCAAGAAGATGGTGACCCCCTGACCAAGCTCTCCATAGGCTGGCCAGCCCGGACGCGAGGCTGGACTGGACGAGCATCTCTTGGAAAGGCTGACTCTCAAGCATGACTAAGAGCCTACTGAGCCCAGCGACTTCCGAAGGGGCCCTTGCAAAAGAACAGGGCTTCTGCCCAAGCCGCTCCCTCCAGCCACCAGGCAGCTTTCTAACTACCCTAACAAGCCTGGGACCAAATGGAAATAAAGCTATCTGAAGAAGAAAAACAAAAAGCCATCTTCTCTAGCCATCTTCAAGTAATTTCACACACACACACCACTCAGACACACCCAGATACACAGCTACTTCTGCATTCCCGTGCAATAGGAGAATCCCAGCCCAAAGTCACAAAACAGTTCTCTGTGGGAATTCTCTCACTCATGCGGATTTTTAATGGAATTGGAAGAGCCTCCGGGAGTATTTTGCGTGAATTCCAAGAGCCAGAGGATTTGACTAGGGAGCTGCAGGTTGCTTAGGTTTGTCTCACTTGTCTCACTGTGTTGCAATCATTTTCTGCTGACGACAGAAGGGGTCCCTGGGCCAGGAGTTCAATTTTCATGCATGTGACATGTCTGTCCCCTCCCGCGGCCATCTTCTCTGCTTCCCTTCCCATGTCCCAGCACAGCCCAGGACTCTGCACAGGCCTTGCTCTCTCTGCTTTGCACATTTGCCCGGGCATCATCCGCCCTCACCACCTCTTCCAGGGACTCCACCTGGTCTTCAACGTTCATCTCAGTAAAAACTCTTCCATAAAGCTTTCTTGATTCCCTTACCAGATTGTATTTCTTTCTCTTATAAATCACCAAAACACTTTCTCTCTCAACTTAGGTATAATTGTAGTCCGCACTGTATTGCAATATTTACGTATTTGTCTCTAGAGACTATGAACTCTTTGAGGGCAGAGACTATATGTTACTCACCTCTGAATCCCAAAATGCCTCTAACTCAATATTTTTATGTAGAGAAAGCAATCATTAAGTGTCATTGGTTGACTGGCAAGTAATCATTAATTGCCCTTCATCTCCGAACAACTGAAAAATTTGCAGACCATATTGTAGGCCTTTTTAAAAATGCCCAGTTTCATTTTTTAGGGTTTTAGGGCTGTCAATTGCATTAAAATGGTTGAGAGAAATCCTCGATCATGAGGATTTCTAGAAAATTATCAACTATAGTAACATAAATAGTCTTCTTCCTTACGTGCAGGGGACACATTCGGAGACTCCCATCCTGAAACCTGAGATAGCACCAAACCCCATGTCCCATGCATCCTGTGTTTTTTCTTTCTTTTTTTATTTTTTTAACCATAGCCCACTGCAGTGTCAAACTCCCAGGCTCCAGCGATCCTCCCACCTCAGCCTACTGAGTAGCTAGGACTACAGGTGCATGCCACCATGCCCAGCTTATTTTTATAATTTTTTTAGCAATGGGGTCTTGTCATGTTGTCCAGGCTGGTCTTGAACTCCTGAGCTCAAGTAATCCTCCCGCCTCAGTCTCCCAAAGTGCTGGAATTACAGGCAACAGCCACTGTGCCTGGTTCTTTTTTCTTATATACACACACACATACATATGATAAAGTTTGAGGTGCAACACTAAATCTAACACAGTTTTTTTTCTTCTTCTCAGTTTCAAAGATAGATTAGTTCTGTGAACCCTGAACATTTGAGACAGGTCTCAGTTAATTTAGAAAGTTTATTTTGCCTAGGTTGAGGAGCCACCCTTGTGACACAGCCTCAGGAGGTCCTGCGGACATGTGCCCCAGGTGGTCAGAGCACAGCTTGGTTTTGTACATTTTAGGGAGACATGAGACATCAATCGACATATGTAAAGCGGACGCTGGTTTGGTCCAGAAAGGTGGGACCACTGGAAGCAAAAGCAGGACCACTGGAAGCTGGGAGGGGGATTCCAGGTCACAGGGAAGTGAGAGACAAACAGTTGCATTCTTTTGAGTCTCTGATTAATCTTTCCAAAGGAGGCAATCAGATATGCGTCTATCTCAGTGAGCAGAAGGATGACTTTGAATAGAATGGAAAGTAGGTTTGCCCTAAGCAGTTCCCAGCTTGAATTTCCCCTTTAGTTGAGTGATTTTGGGGTCCAAGATATTTTCCTTTCACACTTCTTACCATAGATCTTAGCAATCTTAGCATACAATTTTTTTCTTTTCTTATTAAGTAGAGAACTTTTACCTTTCCACTTAAAGAAAGCTTTTGACAGCTCTTTTTTTTTTTTTTTTTTTTTTTTGACATCTGAATTGCCAGCATCAACACTCTTGCACTTCAGGGCTGTCACTAAGTAAAATAACGCCTGTAATCCCAGCACTTTGGAAGGCTAGACAGGCAGATCACCCGAGGCCAAGAGTTCAAGACCAGCCTGGCCAACATGATGAAACCCCCATCTCTACTAAAAGTACAAAAGTTAGCCGGGCATAGTGGGGCACACCTATAGTCCCAGCTACTTAGGAGGCTGAGGTATGAGAATAGCTTGAACCTGGGAGGCACAGGATGCAGTGAGCCGAGATAGCACCACTGCACTCACTGTATCACTATTACTGTGATACCACTGTAACTGGGTGACGGAACCCAGGGGCTCTGCTCCCTCCCCATGCTCACCAAAGATGGAACTGGGTGTGTCCAGGTTCTTGGCATCACTTGCCCCAGTAATGGGGAAGGGGCCCTGGAGGCACAGTGAGCGTACCATTCAAATAAATATCAGGTCCAAAGAGTTTAGCAGAGAGTGATTTATTAGGCAGAGAGAGAGACAGCTCTCACACTGTCGTGGGAGGGGATCCAGAAAAGCAGTCGGTATAGAGAGAGAGGGAGAGACAGCTCCCACACTGTCGTGGGAGGGGATCCCAGAGAGGGAAATCCCTATGGGTAAGGGAACAGGGGTATTTTAACCCTAGAGTTACTCCCACCCATTCATGTTATCATCCAATGAGAGGAGCTCTTTCAAACTTCCTCTGGAGTGACTGATCTTCGACTCTGATCCCGGATTGGTTGCTTGGGCCCACAACAGAGCTCCTCCTCCCAGGGCTTTTGGCGGGCTTTCTGAACAAAGGCGCTCACCTGGAATTTCCACCTAGCCGGCACGGGAAAGTTAGACAAAGAACTTTACATCTGAAACCTCTCTGGTCCCCAGATGGGGACACGGATGGAGGTATGGTGCTGGGAAATTCCTGCCTTTGAAACTCAGGCAATTTTCCTTAACACAGTCCCTCACCACCAGAGTTGACCTGATAACCAAGTGACTCCTAAATGACGAAGGTATACAGCGTGGATTCACAGGACAAGCAGAGCAGCCATGTTCCAGGGTAGACGGAGTGGGAATGATGCAAGATTTCATCACACTACTCAGAACAGCTCGAAATTTGAAACTTATAAATTATTTCTGGAATCTTCCATTTAATATTTTTGGACCACAGTTGACTGCAGGTAACTGACACCTCCAAAGCATAACTGTGGATGAGGGGGAACTACTGTATTCTAATCTTATTCTCTCCACTCATATTTATTAGGAAATCCATAGAAATTCAAACAAATTAATGAACAGCCTGGGGCAGTGGCTCACACCTGTAATCCCAGCACTTTGGGACGCCAAAGAGGGAGGATCCCTTGAACCCGGGAGGTTGTGGAGCCCAGGAGCCCAGAGCCAGTGACTTGCCAGGGGCCACACTGCACAGCTGGATCCAGGAGCCCTGGAAAGCTCAAAGAAGCTCTCCAGCAGTCTTGCCCAAATCTGCAGCAGCCTACGGACCCACAAATGAGAAGCCAGCCTCCACAGATGTGCCTTCAGTGGGTACTCTGGGACCCTGAAGAGACCCTTCACTTGAGGCTCCTTGATGGTTTGAGTGTGAAGTTCCAGAGCTGGAAGTGATGTTCCCCTGGGGAATTCAGGAGGGGAAGATACACTGCCCCTGTATCACTTAGATACAGCTGTGCTGTCCATGCCTCCCATTCCAGGGGACCCCGGCCACTGCCTGCTGCCTCCATGCACCGGAAGCTTCCTGTCACCCTCCCAGCTGAATTGTCCTCTTGCTCTCAGGGCAGCTGTCTTCTGCTTCCTGTAATCCAACCTCTTGTTAGCCTGACCCTACCTGCAACAGGGGTGACGTGGAAGAGCTCCATGTTCTCAGGAAGACTGCCTGCTCACCCTCCTTAGAGAACCCGCAGCATCCAGTGTTTCTACTCTGTGTATGCCTGAGACTAGGAGGTTCGGCTCGGAGAAGTGAGAGTTTTGGGCCCTGAGAAGGAACATCCAGAAAGTGGGGGACAGTGGACATGTAGGCCCAGGCAGCAGAGCAAGACTGGTCCAGTGACTACAGCAGCAGAACAGACACCTCCCCTCCAATCCCAGCTTCTCCTCCTCCTCCTGCTCCTTCTCTTTCTCCTCCTCATCCTCCCTCTCCTGCTGGGAAGAGCATTAAATGGAACTTGAGATCTTCCCACTGCTATGCCCAGCACTTCTTTTCTAACTGCCTGTGGAACAGTGTTTTGTGTTTGCAGTATTTACCAAAGACCAAAAATTGGTTTGAAGGCAGCTTCTACCTTCTCTTCTACCTCTCTAGTTAGTGGTAATTTGGGTGTGGGAATTGTAGGGCGTAGATGAGTCTAGGGTTTTCAGTGGCAGGCACAGAGTAACCATCTCTATGCCATCATGGTCCAGCGGCCCCTGCTAGGTCTGTACACTCTGCAGAGAGCAGAATCCTTCCAGGATTCATGCGGGTGACTCATCTGGTGGCCTCCTTCCACGGGTTTGCCTGTACCCAGGGCGTGGGCTAGTTCCACGCAGTCAGCAGTGAGACCCTCGTGCTCCAGCCAGCCTCTCTGCCCCAGAGGATCATGGGCTCCAAGAACTTGAAAACTAGAGTGCTCACTCTCAGGCCTGGGGCACTCAGTTTTCTCACGAATGGCTCTTGGTTGTGTTTTGTATGATTTTCCAGCATGACATTTCTAGTAATTCAGGCCTGCTGAAGTTGGATTCTTTTCAAGTTGCCTTATTCTCCTTTTGCTGAGACTTTTGTACACATTGTTTTCCTGAGTAATGGCATTTCTAAGTTAATGGCTTCTAATCAGAGCTACTGAAATGTATCTGCTCTCAATAAACTTTGATTTGATTTGTTTTTTAATAATTTTTTTTTAAGGAGGTGATTAAGTCATGAGGGTGAAGTCCTCATGAATAGAATTCGTTTTCTTACTGACAGAAGTCCAGGCATGGTGGCTCACATCTATAATCCCAGCACTTTGGGAGGCCGAGGCCAGCAGTTCACTTGAGGTCGGGAGTTCAACACCAGCCTAGCCAACGTGGTGAAACCCTGTCTCTACTAAAAATACAAAAATTAGCCAGGCATAGTGGCACATGCCTGTAGTCCCAGCTACTCAGGAGGCTGAGGCAGGAGAATTGCTTGAACCTGGGAGGCAGAGGTTGCAATGAGCCGAGATCACACCACATCACTCCAGCCTGAGTGACAAAGCGAGACTCCATCTCAAAAAAAAAAAAAATACAATATTATTCAGTGATTTTTTTTTTGAGACAGTCTCACTCTGTCACCTAGGCTGGAGTACAGCGGCACTGCACAATCTTGGCTCACTGCAACCTCCACCTCCCAGGTTCAAATGATTCTCAGCCTCCCAAGTAGCTGGGATTATAGGTGTGTGCCACCATGCCCAGCTAACTTTTTTGTGTTTTTAGTAGAATGGGGTTTCACCATGTTGGCCAGGCTTGTCTTGAACTCCCGGCCTCAAGTGATCCACCTACCTCAGACTCCCAAAGTGCTGAGGTCCCAGGCATGAGCCATCGTGCCTGGCCAAGTGATTTTTAAAATGAAGCACTGATGCATGCCACACTATGGATGACCCTCAAGCACACCATGCTCCATGAAATAAGCCAGCCACAAAAGACATCATAGTATATGATTCTATTTATATGAAATATCCCTTAATAGGCAAATCTGCAGAGACAGAAAGTAGACCTACCAATCACTGGCATTGCAGTTGAGCAGTTTCCTCCTCTGTGAATCCTTTCCTGACAGAGGCAGGCAGCCTGGCAGTGTCTGGCAATGCCACTATTAACTAGAAAATTAGTTTCATGAAGGCAAGAGCAAGAATTGTCTATTTTGTTCTCTGATCTACTATCAACACACCTAGAACAGCGCTTGATATATAATAGGCATCGGCAAATATGTATTGCATGATTGGAGGACTAAAACTTGTTCGCGTGCCTCGCCTTCCCCATCAATAGGCAGTGGTCTTCAGGGAAAGAGAAGACTTTGTCCCATTCATACTCATGCCCCAGCATCCAAAGAACTAGCATGCCTGACACACAGTATACATCCAGTAAGTACCAACTGAATGAACCAATGAATGCTGAATGAAAAGGAAATAGGGCTAAAACTGGTTTTGATCCACTACCCTGGAAAAGCATAGTTCTTCTCAGATTCAGCACTTACTCCTTGCAGACATCTTCAGACCCAGGCAAGCCTCTGGAGCTTCTGAGCCCCTCCCTGCTGCGAGTGGCTCTTGGACTTTCCTTTTGCTCACACGTGGTCTGTCTCAGACATGTTTCCCTGTTAAAGTGTCATCTAGCATCTCAGCAGACCTGAATGGTAGTTCAGATCAATGCCATTAGCGTATATACTCAGATCCAGTCATACAGATAATCAACATGGAAAACAACCCAGGAAAACAAACCAAGACCAGTTGAAGACCTGGGTAAAGCAGTAGGTCCCAGGGCTGAAACTAGGGGGAACCACTGCATTCATCATGCTCCCAGAGAGTCAGCGCCAGTCCTCAACCAGAGAAGCAGACCTACGCAGTCTTTTATAAAAAGCGCTTGAAAAGTTAGACTCATGCATAACCTCTCAGCACCTTTCAGGAATTCATGGGAGAGACAGCCAGCTGATAGGCATTCATTTAAAAGGCATAGTTCCTTCCAAAATGTATCATGAGAAAAATAATTTTTAACGCAGTTCAAATGTGTATTACCCACTCTAACTAAAAGGTGTATTAATTAAAATGGTATTGAGTGTAACATGTGTTTCGTTGTTCTACTTAATGCAAACCTAATAAGACATCCAGACTTTAGTAAGAGACTGCACTTCCACCAGCAAGGAGGTTGATGAATTTCATGAACAATAAGAAGGAAATAATAAGAACTTCATCATTATTGTATTGCCTTTTTGTAGGGCTACCTCTAAAACTCAAAAACAAACACACTTGCACACACACCCATATAATGAGCCATCTATACACTCCAGCCAAAATTCTTGGCTCCTCAAGAGAGCTTTATATGGAATGTAATACAGAAATACCCAGGAAACTCTATAAGTCTTTTGACAAGGCTAATATTGGACGGGAACAAAGCAAGACTACTGGCACCATCTCCTCTCAGCTCTTAAGTAAACTTGTCCCATTAAAAAGTAGCCTGTGGAGGAATTTTTTCTCCAATGAATATGGTAGCTTACAAGAAGTAGAAGGGCTGCCAAGCTGTAGATGTGTTCAAGCTCTCTTTACCCTCATTAAATAGCATTCCCTGGCAGCCACAGACTCCAACTGAACTTTACATGGGAGGATGGTGTTTACAGTGGTGTGAAGTATCGCTTGGAGCCACAGAGCACCCCAAGACCCTGCAGTGGAGCCCACTGTGTGCTGAGAGTCATCTCAGGCAGGCAAACAAGCCAAGCTGAGCTGCTCTATGAACCCACTATTAAATCAGGAATAGTCCACACCCTGGGGAAGAGTTGAGCCACACTTGGCCACAGAATGCAGACACCAAGCCCCAGAGGTTAAGGAGAAATGGGGGCAAGGACAGAGCCACAGAGATGCACACCATGGCATGGCCAGGAGCCAGGCCAGTGGGCCAGGGGTTTCCTAGGCCAAGACATGGTGCTGGAACTCCGAAGGGAAAGAAAAGCAATGCACTCCTGGGACATCCCTGGAGTTGCAGTTGAGAGGATTTCACAGTGCCTTAGACATAAGCAGATTTAGTCATTGGAGACTTGTCTTGCTCTCTCTGAAATGTGCTTTCAAACCACGTGTGGCAGGAGAAATCTGGTAATGCACCTTTATTTCTTGTAACCAAAAACAACAATCCCTGAGCTCTTCATATTCTCCCAAACCAGCAGCATTTCATGTCTGATTCCTAAGCCCACTTCGGTCTCATTTAAAGCAATGTTTCCAAAGAGTTTAACTACATGTTGATCTATTTTTTTTTCCTTTGCAGATAACCATGTGACTTCTTCGTTGTTTTTAAGACCACTACATCACTCATTCCTACGTTATTAACCTTGTTATCTTCTTTCTTGTTTAAAATACATATATTACTACACAGTAATATATATTACTATTTTTCTCCAGAAAGACGAGGAAAAGAGTGCGAGTAAAATAACTGGAATCTCACATTTCCTGTTGCTACTCAAAATGTGTGGGCAGGTCACTTGAACTGGGAAATGGGAAAATCTGCTCATACATCCATATAAAAAAAATAAAGGCTATAAATTTAGTTCTAGACCCTAAACTCCTTCTTTAAAGGAGTAGCTCATTCTATTATCATCACCTACAATTAACCCGACAGCACAGGTCATTCTGCTTCCATTGCCACTAACCCTGCCACCTTTTTATGCCACTAACACTGCCCTGGCCACCATGCAGCCTCACTGACAAAACACCAGACATTAGGAGCCAGGAGAGAAAAGCTCTGAGTGTGACAGCCAGGGCTCTGGGTGATGGAATCAGAAAATTGCAAAGCTTACCGTTTAAATGGGCTGCTCTTGTGGAAAAACGTGAAACACAGCTTTAAAATTTAACAATAACATAAAACCTTCCATTTTTATTTTGGAGGCGGAGTCTCGCTCTGTCACCCAGGCTGGAGTGCAGTGGCACCATCTTGGCTCACTGCAACCTCCACCTCCCGGGTTCAAGCGATTCTCCTGCCTCAGCCTCTGAAGTAGCTGGGATTACAGGCACATGCCACCATGCCCAGCTAATTTTTGTATTTTTAGTAGAGATGGGGTTTCATCATGTTAGCCAGACTAGTCTCGAACTCCTAACCTCAGGTGATGCACCCGCCTCGGCCTCCCAAAGTGCTGGGATTCCAGGCGTGAGCCACTGTGCCCGGCCACCTCCCATGTTTCACAATGGTTAGAGCGAGTCTGGAGACAGTGACAGCAACAATGTTCACAGAAACTTAGGTGGAGTTGATGACGTCCCTGACTACAGTGATGCAAAAAGATAGGAAAGAAAAGGAAAGCTGTGATTTATTTTAAAGACTAAAGCAACAGATTCATCTGTTGGAGAATGAAAAACTGGAATGAACAGCCCAGTTTCTAGGTTTTGACCAGGAATTCCTGGATGATCAACAGTATCGCTGACAAATATAGGGAAATGGGAAGAAGAACTCTTGTGTGAGGTGTAGCATAGAGGAACATGCACTGGACTGAGTTTTAAAGCCTTCATCTTAGTCATCTTAGTAGCCACTTTCACTGTGTGGCCTTGGGCAGGTCAAATAATTGAGCTGAATTCATTTCTCTCATTTGTGAAATCCATTAGTCTGGTCTAAATAATATTCAAGGATGAGCTGTGAAATTCATGTGCTGTCATTCCACCTTCCTATATCTTTAGAGGACAGTGCTAGTTAATCATGGTCTATTTCCACTAAGTCTAGACAAGGCATTATAATTCTTTTCCACCAGCATTACAGGAGGCAAGGCCCATCTGCGGAGCTTCCATGAAAGACAAATTCTATGCACCATGAGAAATCTCTAAGTCCCTTCCTTTTGACTTTGACAAAGAGGATGTGCTCCATTCTATACCTTTACATTTTCTGGGCAAGTGGAAATTCTATTCAGAAAGATTTAAAACTCGACACTGAAAACAGGGTAGGCCTCTATTTCTGGTCTCATGAGTAGCTGGGTATGCTAGGGAAACTTTCTATCCACAACTAGTCCACAGAAACAGGCATGATCCTATTTGAGGTACTTCTACTCTTCCAAAATGTAGAAGAGGTCTTCAAGAACAACTTAAAAACAACAACAAATGAGAGCTAGAGCCAGAGCTTGTTGTGAGGAAGAGTGGAGAGGGCAGGGCTGGAGTAGACAACAGTTAAGGATTTGGGAGGTGGAATTGTTGGAGTAAGAGCACCAGGGAGCATGAGCAGAACAGCAGAGGGCAGAGTCAATGTGGGAATTAAGCGGCATGGACCCACAGACCCACAGTGAAGGTTAACTGCCCTGAGTCTGTGGTTATATGGCTAAACAGTTACAGGAGTATTAACCTACAAAAGAGCATTGAGGAGGAAGCCAAGTTTGAAATATCCACGCTAACATAAACCTTCAGGAAAGGCTGAAGTAGACCTTAAGTAGTGATGCCCCCAAGCTATTCATAGAAGTAGAAATAAATTCTCTTGGGCAGAAAGCTTCCCCAGGTCAGGCTTGTTGCTTCCCTGGAAACCCACTGATATGTTCAGTGTGTTACTAAACACACCAGAAGTCTAGCTACTCAGCAAGAGATACAACATACTAAAGAAACTTACACGAAATATTTAAGGAAATGAAGAATGAAATTATAAAAATGAGTATATAAACATAAACTATGAATAAGGCACAGACAGGATTTTTAAATACTAACCTCCAGGAATAAAATGTGTAATTGTTGGATTTGAAATCTCAAATAACTGGGCTAAATTTTGAGATTAGACACAGTTGACAAGAGAATTAATGAACTGGAAGACACATTCAAAGAATTTAGAATGTAGCAAAGAGAGAAAAAGAAATTAAAATATGAAAAGGAGCTAAAGACATATAGATGGTGAGAAGATCTAATACCTACTAAGTGACACCCAAAAGAGAAAAGTGAGAGAATTTTGAAGGTATAATGGTTGGCTGCAGATTTTCCAGAAATTACATTAACGATGAATTCATGGACCCAAGAAGCACTACACATCCTGAGAAAACTTAATAAAGAGATCACTCATAGTGAAACTAGAGAGCACCAAAATTGAGAACACCATGAATGTATAGATCAAGAAGGGCTATATCACTTAAAAGGAAGGGCAGCTGAAATTTTAAAAGGCAAACTTTTCAACAACAATGGAGACCAGAAGATAAGTGGAATAACTTCAATGTGTTAAGAGAAAATAATAGTCAACCAAGAATTATGTACATAGCCAAGAATTATATATAAAAGTGAGGAAAAATAGGAAAAACAGGAGTGGGAATGGTGGCTAACACCTGTAATCCCAACACTTTGGGAGGCCAAGGCAGAAGGATCACTTGAGCCCAGAAATTTGAGACGAGCCTGGACAATGTAGTGAGAGCCTATCTCTACAGTAAAATACACAGTCCTAAAATAGGACTGTGGCATGTGCCTGCGGTCCTAGCTACTCAGGAGGCTGAAGCAAGAGAATTACTGAGCGCAAGAGTTTGACGTTACAGTAAGCTATGATCATATCACTACACTCCAACCTGGGTAACAGAGCAAAACCCTGTCACTAGAAAACAATTTTTAATTTATTTAAAAATAGGAAAAACGTAACGAACCCAAAGAAGTTAAAAAAAATAAAAAAGGAACAGAAAGCAACAAAATAGAAAGCAAATTATGGTAGAATCAACAAATCCATAAGTTTGTAAAAAAAAATTACAAATTTCTTGACTTTAAGAAAAAAGACACAAATATATAATATAAATGCTGATAGTTATAATTTGAGCAGAGATTTAAAAGATAAACATAATTTTTTTCTACTGCTGGTGAACAAATTAAGATAAACATAATTCTAACAATAACTTTATACCAATAAATTTTAAAATAACAAAATGGACAAGTTTCTGGAAAAATATAACCTACTGTTATGTTTCCCCATAAATCTCAGCCAATTTTAATTACTTGCATGTAATCATATAACTCCTGGGAGCTGATATTGTGCAACTTCCAAAGATAAACCATAAAAGGTAGTGAAGCTTTTATTTTGTTCACTGGGACACTTGCTTTTGGAAATCTGAGCCACTTTTTAAGAAGTCTACTCTGAGGCCGGGCATGGTGGCTCACACCTGTAATCCCAGCACTTTGGGAGGTAGAGGCAGGTGGATCATGAGGTCAGGAGTTCAAGACCAGCCTAGCCAATGTGGCGAAATCCCATCTCTACTAAAAATATAAAAATTAACCAGGCGTAGTGGTGGATGCCTGTAGTCCCAGCTACTCGGGAGGCTGAGGCAGGAGAATCGCTTGAACCCAGGAGACAGAGGCTGCAGTGAGCCAAGACCGTGCCATTGCACTCCAGCCTGGGTGACAGAGTAAGACTCTGTCTCAAAAAAAAGACGCCAAGGCTGAAATCTCAGCTGACAGCCAGCATCAATCATCAGATAAGTGAGTAAAGATGCCTTCAGATGACTCCAGCCTCTGGCCATGGAGTCTGCCAAGAGAAAACTCCAGACATCATGAAACAGAAACAAGCTATTTCCATGGTGCCTTGCCAGGATTCTGATTTACAGAATCAATAAATAGAAGGAAAGTGACTATTGAAAGCTACTAAGTCTGAGAGTAATTTATTTCATAGGAAATGAAACATTTGCCAAAGCCGACTTAAGATGAAATAGAAACTCTGAACAGTCTTATGACTATCAGTGAGATTACTTCATTGATCATGCTTTTGGTGTTGCATTTAAAAGGTCATTACCAAACCTAAGGTCACTTAAATTTTCTCCTATGTTCTCTAATTTTATAGTTTTACATCTTACATTTAGGCCCATAATTCATTTGGAATTAGTTTTTGCGAAAGGTGTAAGACCTGTGCCTAGACTCATTTTCTGCATGTGGACGTCCAGTTGTTCTGGCAACATTTGTTGAAAAGACTTATGTCTTCGCTATTGAATTGCCTTTGCTCCTTTGTCAGTGATTGGTTGACTAAATTTGTGTGGGTCTGATTTTGGGCTCTCTATTCTACTCTACTGTTCTATTTGTCTATTCCTTGGCCATACCACAGCTACTTGATTACTATAGCTCTATAGTAAATCTTGAAATGAAGTAGTATCAGTCCTCTGAATCTGCTCTTCTTCTATATTGTGTTAACTATCCTAGGTCTTTTACCTTTTCATATAAACTTTTGAGTGACTTTCTTGATGTCCACAAAATAACTTGTCAGGTGAGGTGTGTTTCTGCCTTGCCTGGAGTCCAGCTCTCATCTGCCTCATGCCCCTGGAGAGGAGCCTGCAGTCCCAGGATGAGTTTCTCTAGGGCCTCTGATTATGTCTAACTCTCTAATCAAGGGGAATGAGAAATAACGTTCACCTTACTCTCTAAACCCACCTTTCAGAGGTGAGAAACCTCTGAAATAACCTATTATCAAAACATCATAAGCACATATGTCATGTAAAATCCTGAGAAAGGAATACCTAAAGGCTTTGGGTAAGCATGCTTTACCTTTTGCATTTCTATTCTAAACTACAGACCACATTGAAAGCCTAAGCAATACCACATGAGAGAGGCAGAATCATGTCCCTAAAGATGGCCAGTATCCTGATTCCCAGAACCCACAAATAGGCGACATTATATGGCCATGGGGAATGAAGGTGGCAGATGGAATTAAGGGTGTGAATCAGCTGGTCTTAAGAAGGGAGATTGTCTTGAACTGCTGGGTTGTCCGACGTGATCACAGGTCCTTAAATGTGGGAAGGGGGAGCAGAAGAGCCTATCTAGGTGATGCGATGAGTCAAGGAATTCGGACAGCCACTTGAAGCTGGAAGAGCCCTGGGCCCTCCCCTCAAGCCTGCAGAGAGGAACGCAGTCTGGGCTATGTCTCCATTTTAGTCAACTAAGACCCATGTTGGCCTTCTGGTGCACAGAAATGTAAGCTAGTAAACTTGTGCTGCTTTAAGACACTAGGTCTGTGGTAATTTGTTACAATAGCAATGGGAAACTGATATCCCATGATCATTAAATCTATTAAGTAAAGCATATTTTGAGAAATATTTAAAAGCAATAATTTTTCAAATCTTGGTATTTCAGACTGTTAGTAAAACTGTTTTGATAGCATGAATTGCAAGAAAATGGTGGTTGTTATTCTTAATTTATCCCCTTCTCCTCCTCCTCATTCTCCCCCACTTTAGTCTCCATGTTATTGTGAATTATAATTTAAGGTTAAGTTGAAAGACCACAAAATGGAAAGCTGTTATAAGTGGTTCTCTCAAATTTCCTGGACCTTGGGAAGCAGAGCCATGTGACTGCTTTTCTGGTTTGACCTAGTTAATTCTCTGTTCATTGCTATCTTTTGAATCCTTTATTATGAACACTCAATGTAATAACCACTTTCTATTTTTTAAAAATTGTTAGTAGTTTCTTTGGATCAAAGCAAAACACAAACTCTTATGCATTAAAAGTTCTCTTTTAATGAAAAAGGTTTTTTCAAGCCTAATTAAAAAAAAAAAAAGTTTTCTTAGTCCTCTCCATCTTTGCAGCGAGTTGTTTTTCAGTTTCCCTTTGGCTAAGAACTGAAATGTAAGTAAGTCAAATGTAAATAAAATAAGTCAAGGCTAAAAAGATCTCATTAAACACACGTCACCAAAAGCAATTAGCATATTTATTAATTGTTTTCTGCATGGTTTTTTATTCCTAGCATCAATCGTGCATGTAACTAAAGTCTTCTTGATTACATCCTTGGAAAATGTGTGTCTATTTCTCAAGGCTCACATGGCAAAGACCCAGACTGCCAGCTCTCATTAAGGCCTTTACTTAAAACAAAAGTGTAGTCCAAAAGAGAAAAATTAATTTGCCCACTTAGTCAAAATAAGAGATGCCAAGGCCTTCCTGAAAAAAAAATGCATATTTTTCAATGGCCAAGAAATAAACAATAGGTCCATAATCCCTGCCCAAGTGCAGAGTGTGTTGCAGAGTGCGCCTGCGGCCTGCTGACAGCGCCTCTGAGCTGCACGCACTGCAGGGCAGCAGGTCCTCTAGGGGAGTCCCAGGACCATCAGTGACCTGGTCCCTGCCCCTCCCATGGGCAGCACCTGGAGGTGAACACTGGCCAAGGGAGAGTGAATGCTGGAGTGAGCCTGAGCCCAGAGCCCACCCAGTCGCTGCATGCAGCACCCAGGGGAAGCCACGGGAAGATCCTTCGCACCCTGCAGCCCTAAAAGCTTGCAGGAACGATGAAGTTAGAACTCAGACGTCCAAAGTCGGGGCAGGGGAAAGAGTTCGAGTAGAAGTGTTCAGTAGGCTCTTGTACAATAGGCACTGTGATATCAACATGGAAACTGATATTTTACCAAGGAGAATGAGGCTGTGGCCAAACAGCCCTCCACAAGAAGGCGGGGGTGTCTGGCTTGGCTACGGGAGCTCAGTCCCACCTGCAAGGAGGCCATCAGAAGGAGTGAGGACAGAGCAACAGGCAGGGCAGAGCACAGGGCGAGGGTGGTTGTGGGAGAACAGCACACGTTGCTGCGGTAGTCTCAGGAATTCATCCCGGTTTTCAGGCTTTGGAGGGTCCTAACTAGAAGCTGAAGCCTAATTATGGTCTCTTCCTTGAGGTTTCTGAGACAGCATAAGACTTGCATTTGCGAAATAAGACTATGATGTCATAAATTACAAGCAGGAAGGTTGAAAGGGCCCCGTGCCTCTCCTTTCATCCAAACCTGTCTTGTTCAGATGAATTTTTTGCTTTCAGATGAAAGATCCTACATTCATAGAAGTCAGTCTCATATAGTGGCAGGGGACCACTTTGTATAGAAAAAGGGAACAGCGAGATTAATACCCAAAGGTGTTGTGCTCAACAGAGGCAGTGCAGAGACATGGGGAGCTTCGGGATGGGACCAGGAGCACCACAGTGTTTTTTAAAATTGCTTCTCCCACACTCTTTCAAAACGTTATTCTCCTGAGTGCCTGTTTTGTAATTTTGAACTCTAGCTATTTTCTTTCTTGTTGACTGTTTATCTGTCCCAGACTTGCACTATATTACAACAATTTAGTTTCATGCATTTGGGTTCAGCTTCATTACATGACAAATATTTAGACATTTTATTAACAACCTCAGTAAACATGACCCATCAAAGGGGCGTGGCAACAACTCAACCATTAAATCACACACACATGTCAACATACACACACATAAATGTCAACATATACACACATGCACACACCAGACGCACACACACACAGGGGACTGAGAATGCAGTTCAGTTCCTCACCTATATTACAGGTGTCAGGTCATCTCAGTGGAACCTGCTAGGAGGAAATCTTTGTCTTTAGGCATTTTCTACTTTCATTTTCAACAGAAGAGAAAGAAGGAAAAGAAAGAAAACCAGAGTTTTATTTGTAATAAATGTCCAACAATGCTTATTTATACAATTTAAATATGAAAGCATCCCTCCTCACAGACACCCCGTGAGAACACCAAGATTGAGAAGCTAAACCCAGGCCTCACACACAGTAAGAGCAGCTGCTTCCTCGTGCCCTCCTCCTAACACCTTCTTCTAAAAGGCCCTAGCCACCTGGCCTCAGCTTTCAGAGCCGGAGCTTTGGGGAAGCCACACCTGGAGTTGCTTCACCAGCTGTCCGCTGTGCCGACCTGGACTGGCCCCATCGTCTCTGCCCTTTCCACTGCTTCAGTCCTCCTTACTAGAAAATGGGGCTTGAAATGTCTTCCTCGTGGGATTCAATGAGACTATACACATTCATGTCATCATACACGTACATGGCAGCTAGCACACTGCCCAGAACATAGTGCCTGCAGAGGGCTAGCTCATCCCAGCTCTGCTGATAGCCAGAATAATAATGCCCTGAAACACCTTCTCAGCAATAGTTAAACACTCTACATGTGAGGAGCAGATGGGTGTGCTGCAGTCACGACGCCTGGCCTGCCTTTGAGTCTCTGCCCCTCCAGAGAGCCCAGGCTCAGCAGCTTGGAAGGCTCTGAGGATTCCTCCTCCAAGAACCGGAGCCCTCATGCAAATGCAGAGACCAGGCCCCTCAGGCAGCCTGGGCAGGGTTCTGTGGTCACACCAGCCCAGGGTCCCAGGTGAGCATGGGTCCCAGCTTTCTGCAAACACAGGTATTCCTCTGTCACCCCAACCCCGGCTCTCCAGCCCGCAGGCCCCCTCCAGAAGGTACACATTGCTCTGTCCCTCATTGGTGGGCCTCAGAGGTCTCCCTAGCACAGCAGGGCCTGGCTCTGTGGGGTCCCAGTTCCTCCGCATTTGGTGAGAACCTCTTAGAAGTTTTCCTTCTGGTGTCCAGGGACTGGACTTAGGAAAGCGTGGAGCCACCCCGCAGGGCCATTCCAGGATCGTGACTTACTCTCACACAGCCCCTAACCCCAGACGGGATGAATGTGACAGATGCTACAGGTGGGCAGCAGTGGAGAAAAGGAGTTCCTTTCAGTCCCAGAAGAAGCCAGCTGTAGCATTAAAACCCCAAAGGACTAGCTTCCTTGTCCTCTGCATACAATGCCTTCGAGAAATAAGCATGCCAGCCTGCCTCAAGGATGTGTAATACCCCAAAATTTTAAAACTAAGTAATGTATAATCACGGTGAATTATAAGTACTGTATGCTATCTTTAGGTTCTTACAAACATTTTCTTTTTCACAGCAATCCTGCGAGGCAGGGGTTACGGTTATTACCTTCTACAGATGAGAAAACAAAGGCTCGGAGGAGCTGCCCAAGTCACAGTCAGGAAGCTACCGAGTTAGAATCCAAAGCCTGCAGGAGCATTAGAAGCTCAAGCCCGTGCTCTTACTCTCCCAGAATGTAGCACGACACCCTCTTCCCTGAAGTTTCCCCGGAGAGATTGACAAGGCTGTAGATTTCACGAGTAAAACAGCGTACATGGCAGGAAGGGCAAGGAAGGCAAGACAGCACCCCACCGGCGAATTCCCGCAGCCCGTTCACACTCGCAAGCTCATCCGGCACCCAACTGCATCAAAATGGGGCTGCTTGCTCCTTGGTTCTGGTCACAGTTTTGCTCTGGAGATTTTCTGGTACAGCGAGAAATAAATGCCCCTCTGGGACATGAAGAGAGAGGACGTCCCTGTGATCTGCTTCCAGCAGCAGGGCGTCCAGGGGTGACTTGTGCTGGCCACACTGGGTGAAACCGGGGAGAGCTGGCCTGTAGCTTAACATAGCAAGAATCTGAAATTGGGTAAATGCATGCAGACCCACAGGCCGAAGGTCAATGTCCACTTCCACTTGGCCATAACAAAGGCAAAGTTTTGAGTTGTTTAAAAATAAATACACACCGACTTCGCTAACTCTACAGCCAACTAGAATTAAATCCATCTCCATTCAAAGCATAGTGAAACTTTTCAAAAACTTATCAAACTACCGCTTTATACAGCTGGTGGGGCCAAGTCCGAGTCCCAGCACTGCTGCTGCTTGAAGCTGCAACCCCCGGGCAGGTGACTCGCCCCTCAGCCTATGGGGCCTCACAGTCCAATGAGGAGAGAGTACTGGTACCTGCCAGTTACATCAGATTAAAGGAGACAGCATGTCTAGAACGCAGGGCTTGGGACATATGTCCCTTTTCCTCTACTCAACCAGACCTGAAATCAGATTGATCATTTCTCTGGCTCAAGTTCCCACCTCCAAGGTCAACCCCAAGCCACAGAATCTCGCATCAGAAAGCTCATCTCGGGCTCTGACCCCAGCGGGCTCCGCCCTGCCCCCACCTAATTGCTTACAGTGTGGTAATGCCTCCTGGTTTCATGTGCTTGACTAAAGCTACTCAGCCTGTAACTACATCCTTAGTTATAATTTAAGAACCTGGCATTTAATAAGCACTGACACCAGCCAAACTGTTATTAAGAGTGAATCACTAGAAACCTTTGTTTTCCACTATTTGGGTTCAGATGGGAAGGACCAGCATCGAGATGCTTGGCACACAAGGCTTTAGCCCAGAAGGACTTTTTTCCTCCAAAAATTGAGGGCAAACTATTTGGCTGTTTTAAAAGCTAAAAATAAATATAGCTAACTGGTTGCAAACACTGTTTGTGGCAGTACAGCTCCAAGACCATTTCAGTTTGGAAACAAAGTTATATTTGGCAAGCAATTAGGCCCCAAAAAGTTCTAATTGCTTCACCTATTTTCAATAACAAAATTAAAAACAGACAAAGCATTTCGATTAAAAATGAACAGCTGCATAGGAAATTCTCATGCATTTTCATAAGGATATTAGTAACCTAGGTGGGGCCTAAGAGATGATCTTTTTGGCCACAGAAAATTACCCAACCAACCACGGTATTTTACCAAACATTTCAGAAATAACTGCATTTACCCAAATGAGTGCTCGAGTCAGGGTGAAAAGGAGGCTGTGATCCTACACAGGACTCTGTTCAATCTGCAGGAGACCACGGGACACGGTTTCTGTCTGCTGGAAGCTTACCAGTGAGGAACCAAGAATTTCGAACATGGATTAAACAAATATAAATTAAATAGTAAAGCAATGGAGTAATTTAAGTGTGTTTTGATAACACATCATTCTGAGCTGGGATATAACGTTTGCTTAACCTCAGAGTCAGGCAAGACCCTGTCCCCACGGCCTCGACCATCCGACGTGTATAAGTCGGTGAGTTGGCAGCTGCCAAGCCCTTCCCCACTACAGCCAGCCTCGGTGGCCCCACACCACCCTTCACCTTCCCAGTCCATCGGGCCCCTGCATCTCCTCACACACTTCTCAGCAGCTCGCTGCTACCCTGGAGAGCACCGGCCCGCGGCAGGACTCACCTCAGCCACGCAGACACAGGCTTGCTCATGCTCTGCACACCGTCTGCACTGTTCCACACGCCCTTCCACCCAAGGAGCAGCCCCACCCACACTCCCGTCCATGGCCCAGCTCCTTCCTGATGCCCACAGAAAACGGGCCATCTTCCCTCAGAGCCACCCTGTGTTTACAGGACACCTAACACTGAATTGTGCTTAGTATACAACCAGTGTTGCCAAAGCACTGTGTTAAGTCCCGTGGCCACAAAGGGCCATGCTGCCGTGGCTGGGGTGACAGGGACCTGGGCGTTATCAGAGCCCCTGCTGGTGGTGGAATCTAGGAACCCAAGCCTTGAGGACCCCGTCCCCGGGAAACATACGATCATTTCCACTGACACTACATGCTCACAGGACACCACACCAGGCACCCATGCACACACACCACACACATCACACTGCACCACACACACCACACACCACACCAGGCCATACCACATCACACACACGCACCACATCACACACACTCTACACCATGCCACATCACACACACACACACCACATCACACACAACACACACATACCACATCACACACACACCACACCAGACCATACCACATCACACACACATACTACACACACACCACGTCACACAGACACACCACATCACACACACCACATCACACACACACACC
>PVKP010035616.1:0-23147 GCA_004027715.1 Plecturocebus donacophilus | reverse complement strand
GGGCAGCCAGAGAGAAGGGTCAGGTTACCCACAAAGGGAAGCCCATCAGACTCACAGCAGATCTCTCAGCGGAGACCCTGCAGGCCAGAAGAGAGTGGGGGCCAACATTCAACATCCTTAAAGAAAAGAACTTTCAGCCTAGAATTTCATATCCAGCCAAACTAAGCTTCATAAGTGAAGGAAAAATAAAATTTTTTGCAAACAAGCAAGTACTCAGAGATTTCATCACCACCAGGCCTGCTTTACAAGAGCTTCTGAAAGAAGCACTACACATGGACGGAAACAACCAGTATCAGCCATTCCAAAAACATACCAAAAGGTAAAGAGCATCACCATAATGAAGAATCTACATCAATTAATGGGCAAAACAGTCAGTTAGCATTACCAGAAGCTGCAATTTTCGTCTCTTGTAAAACAGACTTTAAAACAACAAAGACCATAAGAAAGAAAGGGACATTACATGGTGGTGAAAGGATCAATGCAACAAGAAGAGCTAACGATCCTAAATATATACACACCCATTACAGGAGCACCCAGATACATAGGGCAAGTTCTTAATGACTTACAAAGAGACTTAGACTCCCACACAATAATAGTGGGAGACCTTAACACTACACTGTCAATATTAGACAGATCAACGAGATAGAAAATTAACAAGGATATCCAGGACTTGAACTCAGATCTGGAACAAGAAAACTTAACAAATATTTACAAAACTCTTCTCCCCAAATCCACAAAACATACATTTTTCTCAGTATCACATTCCACCTATTTTTAAAGTGACCACATAATTGGAAGTAAATCACTCCTCAGCAATTGCATAGCATTTCTCAGGTTTAAATAAAATATTGGTTGGCTGCTTATTTGTTATTTTCATCCCCTATTCCTTCCTGTCTCCATTGTTAAGCACAATTATTGGCATAAAAGAGGTTTTTAATACCCATTTTTAGACTGCATTCTAGCCTGGGCAATAAAACAAGAATCCCATTCTCTATCCCTCTTTCTCTTCCTTTTTGTTTCTTTCATTCTTTTTTTTCTTTCTTTTGCTCTTTATTTCTTTCTCTTTTTGTCTAAAAAAAAAAAAAGAAAAGAAAAGAAAATTATTTTTCCTTTTGGGAGATACTAATAATGAGTTGTGGAGTCAAACAATAGTTCTTTTTTTTTTTTGAGAAACCTCCATACTGTTCTTTATAGAGATGGTACTAATTTAAATGCTCACTGATAGTGTATTAAGTGTTCTATTTTCTCTACAACCTGGCTAACAGCTGTTGTTTTCAAACTTTCAAATAATAGCCATCCGACTAGTGGTTGCTGGTTTCATCATTGTGGTTTTAATTTGCATTTATCTGATAATTAGTGATCTTGATCATTTTTTCATGTATTTGTTGTCTGCTTGTCTGTCTTCTTTTGAGAAATATCTGTTCTTTCTCTTTGCCTCCTTTTTAATTTGGGTTATTTTTTTTTTCTTGGTTAGTTGTTCAAGTTCCCTGTAGACTCTGGATATTAGTTCTTTGTCAGATACATAGTTTGCTAATATTTTTCTCTCATTCTGTAGGTGATCTGTTTACTCTGTTGATTATTTCTTTTGCTGTGTAGAAGCTTTTTAGTTAAATTAAGTCCCACTTGTCTATATATGTTTTAGTTGCATTACTTTTTAGATCTTAATTATAAATTCTTTTCTAGGCCAATTTACAGAAGTGTTTGTTTTAGGCTTTCTGCTAGGACTTTTATGGTTTCAGGCCTTACATTTAAGTCTTGAATCCATCTTGGATTCACTTTTGTCTGTGGTGAGAGGTAGGGGTCCAGTTTCATTCTTCTGCATATGGCTATCTAAATTTTTCAGCACTATTTATTAAATAGGATTCCTTTTTCCATTGTACATTTTTGGTGACTTTGTTAAAGTTCAGGTAGTTGTAGGTATGTGGCTTTATATCTAGGTCCTCTGTTCTGTTCCATTTATCTATGTGTTGATATGTATACCAGTATCATGCTGTTTTAGCTACTTTAGCCTTGTAGTATAATTAAAATTCAGGTAATGTGATACCTTCAGCTTTATTCTTTTTATTTAGGACTGCTTCGCCTATTCAGGCTTTTTCTTTGTTATTCCATATGAATTTTAGGAATTCTTTGGAAGTGGTAGAAACTCTTCTTTGTATGTCTGGTAAAATTCAACTGTCAGTCTATCTGGTCTTGGGTGCTTTTTGGTTTGAGGTTTTTTTATTACTGCTCAATTTCATTCCTTATTACTGGTCTGTTCATGGTTTCTATTTCTTCCTGTTTCAATCCTGGGAAGTTGTACGTTTCCAAACATGTACCCATTTCTTTTAATTTATGTGTGCATAGAGATGCTCATGGTAGTTCTTGATGACCTTTGGAATATCTGTGGTAGCAGTTATAATGTCACCTTTTTCTTTTTTTATTGTGCTTATTTGAATCTTTTCCCTTTAGTTAATGTAGCTAACAGTTTATCAATTTTGTTTATTTTTTGAAATAACTAACTTTTCATTATTTTTAATCTTTTTTTTTTTGCTTCAATCTCATTTAGTTATGTTTTGATTTTTGTTATTTCATGTCTTCTGCTAGCTTTGGGTTTGTTTTGCTCTTGTTTTTCTGGTTTCCTGAGGTATGATGTTAGGTTGATGAATGGAGATATTTATTTCTTTTTGATGCAGGCATTTAATAACATGGATCTTCCTCTTAGGGCTGTTTTCGCTATATTCCAGAAGTTCTGGTGTGTCATGTTGCTATACTTGTTTCAATTTTTTTTAAATTCTGTCTTAATTTTATCATTTACCTAAAGGTTGTCGAGGAGCAAGTTGCTTAGTTTCCGTATAGTAGTGTAATTTTGGGAGCTCCTCTTGGTATTGATTTCTAATTTTATCCCATGGTAGTCCATGAGTCATAGAGGGATTGGGCTGAGAACTTACCAGTGTACTTGTCCGCAGGTCCTCAGGGAAGGTGATGGGGTGGAGCAGGCTGATCCCCAGGTCACTCAGATGAGGACAAGCAGAATGCTTAGGTGGTAACAGAATGCTCAGGTAGCAGCAGCCACAGGGCAGATCCCAGGCCTCTGTGGACTGGGCCTTCAGGAAAGCTCAGGGCCACAGCTGAAATAATCAGATGGGACAGGGTGGCTGTGCTGCAGGTTTGTTACTAGCAAAGACAGGCCCCCATCAGCAGCAGTGGAGGCAGGCGTCTGTAAAGTGTTGCCTGCCTGCACCTCCCTCCCAGAGGAGCAGTAGTGGTATCCTTCACTGAGCCACATGAAGGTGCCTGGTCTTCCTGCTCCCTCCCTGGCCCTGCAGTGGTGTTGGCAGTGCAGAGGAGGTATACTGACAAAGCTGGAAGCCTCAGGGGGAGAACACAGGATTTGGAAGGCTGTTCTACACTCAAAATGTTAAGGTGGGGTAGGGTGGCTATACTATGCAGGCAAGGTAACACCCCTCAATGGGAGCAGAGGGAGCTGACAGCTGTGGGGCCCACGGCCTCCTGCTGAAACAGAACCCACCACTGGTACACGCAAAGATGCATAGTCTCCCCTCTCCCTCTCTGGCTAGGCAGTGGCAACAGCAGCAGCTAGGAATAGATACAACTTTGAGGGTGAAGAGCGAATACCTAGGAAGAGTTCTTTGTTTTAAATCCCTGGCTATAATATTTATTTATTTATTGGCATACATTTGGATGGGTTCTCAGATGACTCAATTAGGTAAGAATGCCCAGGGCCTCCTATGGGAGACAGCTATCCCCTATTTTCAAAAGCCCAGTTGGTGACCAAGTAGGTAAGGATCATCATTGTGTTTAGAAAGATAGAGCCATAATTATGCATGATCACTTAAGTCTCTTTAGGTTATTGGAGAAAACATCTAACCACTCAAAGACTTTTAGCCCCTAGACAAGAGTCTACTTGAGGGTGAAAGACAAAACCCCTAAATGGTAATAAACTGGCTGTCTTCATAGTCTTTTTGCTAGTGCAGTGTTTTGGGCTTTGATATCCACACTAAATGTTCTTTAGCCAGAAATATGCATTTAGCAGAAAGATTTAAGCAATAGCCTGAAAGGCAAGAGGAGTACTTACAGTAGGGCAAAAAGTCAGAGATATATGATACATCTTTTTTGTGTCAGCTATTCTGTGGCATAAGGAAGTGGACATTAGAATCTACTGGATAGACAATAAATTTTAAAATCCCTTCCAATGACATCTGCCACTTTTAGTAAAAAGTAGACTTAAGAGTTTCTTTATAATATGTACAGAGAGATCACAAAGTTTTGAAACATACATAGAATTATGTTACCAGTTATTGTAACGCAACATCAGTGAATATGCTATTCATTATTCATTTGTTTGTGTTTCCACACTTGATTGCCTGTGTGTATAAGACTTGAACTAGATATGTCAAATATGACTATTACTGATTTCCTGAATTATCTATGAGAATCAAATATAGAATCTTATCTTGAAGAAGTCTAATCTCTGTTGAAAGAGCTTTTGGCAAATTCTGCTTGTTAAGTCACCAAATATAGGTTAAACTGACCCAAAGAAATAATCTCATTATGGAAGTTTAAATACTCGAATAAATAAAAAATAAGATGCATGAACTCAGGTTACTGATCTGAACAATCTATAGTATCCCTATGATTTTTTATAATCATATAAGTTTGAGAGCACTAACTAAAATGTTTAGGGTTGATGAGAATAGTTCTCTTGCCAACCAATATGCCAGTATATTCTTGCAATAAAATTCAGTCAACTAAGAAAATCCATAAGCCTTTTTTTTTTTTGACTTAAATGCTCAAAGTTACGAGGCAAAGGGGGTGGATTAGTTCGTTTTCACACTGCTGATAAAGACATACCCAAGACTGGGTAATATATAAAGCAAAGAGGTTTAATTGATTCACAGTTCCACATGGCTGGGGAGGCCTCATAATCATGGCAGAAGGCAAGGAGGAGCAAGTCACATTTTACATGGTGGCAGGAAAGAAAGAACTTGTGCAAAGGAACTCTTCCTTATGAAATGATCAGATCTCATGAGCTGTATTCACTATCAGCAGGATGTCCCATGATTCAATTACCTTCCACTGGGTCCCTCCCATGCCATGTGGAAATTGTGGGAGCTACAATTCAAGATGAGATTTTGGATGGGAACACAGCCAAATCATATGAGGGGGTGGCCCTTTGATTCTCAGGAGATACACGATCTGATTTTATAGGACCAGAGTTTTAAACTATTTATTATGCCTTTCAAAGATAAATAGTATTTGTAGTATTTGCCTTATTTTATCATCTTCTCCACTCTTCATGGATAGCAAATGAGACTTAGGACATCACTGTCGATTCCTCAATGGCATAGACACATGGTAGGAGGCCAAACGTAAATAATCAGGTTCAACCTGATATTTCAAAGCTCTTTTCAATTCTTCCTGAGAGGAGATAGTTGGAAGAAATCAGCTCAATCTTAGATGGCTAACCCATGCCATGATTCCAGACCATCTAATTACTGATTCATAGAGGGCGCACAGAAAAGCCCAACCTAGCCCTACTCATAATGCCTCAGCTCAAGGTATTTACTGTATATGAAGCAGCTTATTCATGACCTTATATTAGGAAGTATATGAAATAACAGGGGATTTCCATTCATTTCTTCTATTTAAAGAATCTCTTATTCATAGGTCTTCTTGAATCAGAACCATTTACAGTTTCAGGCTGTTGAATGTACATAAATATAGATGTCTCTGGGGCATTGGGGCATGGCCTCCCTAAACTTTTCTATCTAAAGTCAAAATTTATTTTTTTAAAAGCACTGCATTAAAAAAGCAGACATTAAGAAGTGCTGTCCTTCATGGGAACTGCTCTCCAGTTTTTCTGGAATAAATACTTTTCACAAGAGAATTAGAGGAAGATAAGGCTGAATAATGTCATTTGGGGGATTACCATAGAAGGACTTAAATGCCAGCTTTAGAAGTTTATAATATTGAAATTTAAAATTTGTGCATTTCTTCTTGAGAGTACAGAGCTTCTGTTCCTAATATCTCCTTCATGATCACACTCTCTGTGTTCAGAGTCTGCATTTGGTCCACAGCATGATGGGGTTGGGAGGTGATGCCAAAAGACATTTTCTGAATAAACATCAATAAGCAGAGTATGAGCAAGTGCCTTTCACAAGCATGTACACATGATAACTCAATCTTACCAAAATCTAAGAAACAAAATGTGACTATCTGAAAGCTCTTTTAAGCATCAGTTAAATAGAATGAAGGCTAAATTATGGCCCAGAAGCTATGTCTGAGGAGCCAAGATGAATGAATGTACAATGGCCTCAAGTTTAATGTGGTTTTCAAAGCAGCTTGCACAAGAGACTATTCGTTCACACTACAAATTCCATTCAAACAACAACAACAACAACGATGAGCTGTAATGTCACATCTTAAAGAAAATACGATATTTAGATAAAAGGGCATGGGGTATAATTTTATCTAAAATCTCCAAATATTTTGTTTAGAGTAAGCTGTGAAGGAGCAAAGCTATTTTTACTGAAAGGATGTCTTTCTTATACTTTATTATCTTATTAACAATCTTAAGAATCCTTCTGGGTCATTAAAAGTACTCACTTGACAAATTGGAGAAACAGTTCTAGCTATTGTAAAATTATCCTCACTTCACACAATAGGCATTTTCTGTGTGCATATTATAATTTTAGGGGACTGCATTTACTTATTTTTAATTTTAAAAGAAGTTATGTTCTAATAATGGTGTCGGTGATAAGAAAACACATATTTTTACTTTGATTCCATCACTATAAATCCCTAGTGTTGAACTAGTCATTTTAGAGATCCTGTGTGTCATTTTCTGTTTTGAATATGGGAAAATAAATTGAATTAAGTACTAATGTACATGCTCTACAAAACAGTGCACATTGAGAGACATAAGGTATAGAAAGGTCATCTCTGTGTTTTGATTCATATTCCTACAGATCTCTAGAACTGTACACAAGGAATAGAACTCACCCCAAAAGATTTGATGTGACAGTGCATAATATGATTCTGATAAACTTAAAAAAATAAAATTTAAAATTAAATACATTCAGTCTTGTAGTGTGATCCTCAGAACAAGCCAAATCAGGCATACAAAAAGCAATAGCGACATTTATAAATGACGTAACTGAATCAGTAGCAAAGCAGCTAAAAAGGGATGGAGCTGGGAATACAGTCCCAGGGCCATTTGCACACCCCACCATCTTTCCCATTATTTTTGTGTGCACTGGAATATAAGATATGTTTGCCAACTTGCTGTTGGCTTCTGTAAATACAGTTTCACCTGGACACAGGCACATCCATTTGCTTGTTGGCTATGGTTGTTTTTACACTACAGAAGAATTGAGTAGTTGTGACACAGACCTTATGGCCTTAAAAATCTAAACTATTTATTCTTATTTCTTGGTCCTTTATGGAAAAGGTTACTAACCCCTGTGTTATTAATCTGTAGTGCAGAGAACTTGACATTTTTTTTTTACTCATGTATGCCCACACCTTGCCTAGGATTAGCTGGTTTTCAGTACATGCTTACTGAAAGAAAGACAAAAGGAAGAAAGGAAGGAAAAAGGGCAGTAGAAAGAAGAGTAACAACTGAGAATATGTCTAGATTTGAACAAAACTAATCTCTTCAACGTGGGCTTTCTTATCAAAGTAATAACACATCACGGCTTTACTACTAGGAAGCAAGTAGGGAAAGGAATGAATGAATGATCTGCCATTCTTTTTTCACTACTCAGATTTATTTTATTTTATTTCATTTATTTTTTACTTCAAAGTTATATGAGAAGTGGCCTTAGCTACAACACTTTTGGAGAAGAATCCTAACTTCTAGAATGCACTGCCAGCTCCTGAGTAAAAAGCACCACAGCCTGGCTTCTATATTGGCAAGTGTTGCATGAATAAATCTTCTCAGTTCCTATGAATGACTTCAATTATTAAACTGCATTCATCTCATTTCTGTTGATTGTTTTGCAGATGAGCTAACTTTTATTTATTGTAAAACCGAGTCACACAAAAGCAGCACTTTACAAACACTGACGTGTTCAATTTAGATTTCAAAAGATATCAACAAATAATTGCACCAAAGATTTTTGAGGATTTTTAAAACTACCTGTATCTAAGTCTAAACTTTCTTCTCTGATTAGACTTGCTTTTCAGCCTAAAATACATGATGTTATCTTTCACATTATGCTGTGTACTCAAAAACTGCAGCAATTTTTCTGATCACTTCAGTGTTAGCATATTAACATCTAAATTCAAAGCTGAAACAATGAATGTGTTAAGAAGATAATTTGACACCTTCTAACTTCTTTCTTCCCTCAGCTGCACATCTTAGAAAAATCAGCAGTATTTGTGCAAACATATGTTTCATTTGTCAAGCTTCAGTCCATGGCTTCTTGCTTTGACCTTTGATTAACATTATGGACCTATGTCTCCAAAACCAGCCTTGAAAGGATAACGTGGGCCAGAGGCCAGTCAGAAAGGCTTTAGTTATCTAACACTGTATATATATTTTTTTTAATAAACAAGAAGAAAACTTCAGTGTCAACAGATAAAGGTGTTGATTAATTATATTGGAAGATGGGGTATATATTGTAGTACTCCAAGTTCTGCCTCGTATCTTAGAGAGTGTGAGAAGCTTACACAACCAGGTTAAGATAGTCAATTAAGAACTCTTAGGTTTTAACAGATTGAGGAATGATACCAACTTATAATTCTATGAATTCTGTCTAATACCGTGTGTCACTCTGTGCCACTCCTTTTATAGACCAGGCATGTGCCATCATCCTGGTCCGGGGGTCTTTATTCCTTCCAGG
Organism: Plecturocebus donacophilus; assembly: GCA_004027715.1. Taxonomy (NCBI): domain Eukaryota; kingdom Metazoa; phylum Chordata; class Mammalia; order Primates; family Pitheciidae; genus Plecturocebus; species Plecturocebus donacophilus. Next base: position 14,301 of record PVKP010035616.1, on the reverse strand, counting down.
ATAAAAACTAAATTAGATGACAAAGCATTCAAGGACCCTCATGAGTTAGCCCTTGCCCACCTGCTAATGCTTGATACATCTTTTAATGCATTTCAGCTAAACTATTAGCTGTCTTTTACAAGTGTGCCATTCCTTTCACCATCTGTTCCTTTAAACAATGCAATCTCATTTTTAAAAATGAGAAGATTGGATTACTTATTCTTTATACCTCTGAAATCTATTGTTCTCAGAATCTAAAATCTTATGAGTAAGAGGAAGTGAGGATGTAGACATCCGTTATAAACATATACAGCCTTATTTTTCATAATCTCCACATTCTCCATTCCACAAAGGCCAGCTTTAGTGCCTCAAATCAAGAAACTGGAAAATTGTCGTTATCAAAAATTGGTTTACTCTGTTTCACTTTCCAGCATATACCATATCCCCTCTGTATTTATTAAATCCACTCTTTTCTTCCCTCAAAGTCTAGCTATCACCACATGCTAAAGAGCCCTCCTTTCTACAGGGAACCCTAATATAGTTTTGCTCAATGCATAAACCATTTTGTTTATATTTGCATTCTATGCCTTTCAAAATGTGTCCACCCCTCCAATGATATCAGTGCTTTACACTAAGCAGTACCATAGTAAGTTACAAGGTGTCTTTAACTTAGTCTTTCTTGAAATGTTCACCCAGCTTTTGCTCAAGCTTTAATAGCTGGAAAATTCTCAAGGCATCTTTTATTAATCCTTTCTACTAGTTTATATTTTATTAGTACTTTTTGTAACTTTCACATTCTTCTGCTAGAAATAACCTCTCCTTCTAATATGTTCCCAATGCATTTTGATACTTTTTTATTTGCATATATATGTATGTATATGTATATATGTATATGTATATGTACATATATATGTATATGTACATATACATGTATATGTATATGTACATATACATGTATATGTATATGTACATATACATGTATATGTATACATGCATATGAATACATACATATATATGTATACACATATATATATGAATGTTTGTGTATGTGCATGTGTGTATACACACATATATATTTTCATGCTTGCATTTTTTAGTAACGTTTTATCTCTTTAAGAAAAAATTTTTGTTTATTCATTTTTATATTCCCAGCCAACGGTGTTGGTACAGGTCTTAGCACTGATGAGCATTAAATCTAAAGTTATTGATTAGATGAGTCTTTAATTGTTTTCACAAAGCCCCAGCATAATCTAGTGTTGCACTGCATCTTGGAAAGAGATAACAAAAACTTTTTAGGTGAGGCAATATGGACTTTTTTTTTTAACCGCTGTTATTTAACTCATTCTTAAATCCATCTGCCTACCACAGTTACCCATGGGTAACAACCTTATAACACCAGTAAGCAAATATATAATACACTGGTAATTAAAGCCTGAGTACTTTTTTAGCCCTTTCATAGGCTAAGAGGTGAAGCTAGCAAAAATATGTTTAACGTCTAATAGTTGTAAACAATCATGTCTCTGAGATATTATTGTAAATAATCCTGAATAATACATAGGTATATATACACACATATCTCTTGCCAAAAAAAAAAAAAAGAAGAAGGAAAATGGGAGAAAGAAGCATAGGAAGGGGGACATAGGCAATGTAAGGAGGAACAAAAGAAGGAAAGCCTCCTCACAAGTTACATCTCTTTAGTTATTTGAACATCAAAATCTAAAGTGATATTGTATTGCTAAAATTAGAAATATTAATAAACATTGATTCCTTTGTATGTTCGAGGTAGTAAATTTGATGAATTAGACAAATTAGTCTCTGCTGTGTTCATGGAATTATTGATTTTTGTTTTCCAAAAATAGAAGGCTTAAGTAAATGTAATTGGTTTGTAAAGTTTGCGTTGTTTTTAAAGATCTAGAGCACATTCTGGAATTGTCTCTCATATTTTCAATGTATTCATATTTTTTCAAAAAGTGTAGCACTCTGTAACAGTGAATTGAAAAGGTTAATGTTTATACCTAAGCAATAAATATCTTTGAGAGAAGAATCTATATCATAAATATTACTCGTATTGCCAAAGAAGACCATGAGTTGCAGTAGCTGTAAGGAGAATGAAGCTGCACCTGTGACATCAGCTACAATAGAGATGACAGTCCAATTTTATCTCACCTGGATGAAATGCCTAGAGAATTAGTTCATTTTAAGAAGCACGCTTACAAAATGAAAAACTATGTAGTAAAATGCAATGCATGCAATTGAGAAATGAGTAGCCAGAGAAGGTGAGGGGCCTTTCCACCACGCCTTCTGAGGAACATTTGCCATTTCAGAGTTCCTTTGCACTGAAGAGAGATATATCCTGTGTTTCATGAAAACTGTTTTAAAAAATCAAATCCCAGGAGAGGTAAGAAAAGTAAGATAGTGGAGAAAGGTAATACATATTCTTATTTTGATTCTGATTTTAAATGAATTTTCCCAAATGAGTGAATTACCATAGGAGATATCACTTGTTTCCCTGTAACAGGGAATAGCTTAGAGCAGAATCAGAATAGAGGACTTTGCAATTGTTTTTAAATTTTACTTTAAATTTTGGGATACATGTGCAGAATGTTCAGGTTTGTTACATAGGTGGTTTGCTGCACCGATCAACCCATCATCTAGGTTTTAAGCACCGCATCCATTAGGTATTGTAATTTGCAAGCTGCGAGGGACCTCAGAGGTTATCTGAGTATAAAACTTCTCTTGCCTTTGCAACTGGATTAAAGTAAAAAATTGTTTTAACAAATATCTTTCGGATGTTTGGAGATAGGAGATTAAAAAAATACGACACAGAAACTCAAGGCCCTAAAAGTAAACTGGTTAGTTCTTCCATATTACAAATTGTTATACACAGGAATCTCTGTCCTCATATGTCTCCATTACCCAGCTCCCAGAAAAAGCCCATAAAACATGGTTGCAACGAGCTGAACTCCTGGACCCATTCTATTGCTCTTTCAGGATTATAACCGTACAGGCAATAGTCTCTATGGAAGTGGAAGATCTCACTGACCACTCAAAATAATTGCAAGAGATTTTTAAAGTGTTTTTTGTTTCTTTTTATAGAATTGACCCATTTTAACATTAGAAATCTCTGGTACTACTGATTGCTAATGATCTTGCATGGATCTGAATCTAGTGACCTGAATTCATTTCTTCTTCCTTTTTCTCACGATTGTTTTCTCTCATGACTAATCATCTTCTGCTTGCACAATGGCAACAGCTCTTCAGTTGTCCTCTCCAGTCTCCTCAGGCTAACTCCACGAGACTATACCATACCATGTTCTTACGTAAAAACTAGCATTGCCTCCTCACTGTGTACAGGTAAAATCCAATCCCCTAAGCATCACACACACACATAAATATTTATCACACCTCTTAGGTTTTGCTACTCTGGTTACCTTTACTGACACTTCTATCTTTAACTTGTGTTTCTGTGAACCATTCATACTTTATGGCATAGAGTATATGTCATGCTTCTGTGAAAACTACCCTATCTCTCTTCACAAAAGTAAAGTTTATATCATCCTCCATTATTTTTCTATGGAACTTTAAAATATTTTCTTTCCTTAAATTTTGAACTCTTTGGTTTGTCTTTGTGTTTCTCTGAGATTTGAACATATAAATAGTTTATATTTATTGAATTAAGAACTTTTTGAAAATTTAAGATAAACCAACATGGTCACCAAAAATGAAAGCTTTAAAAAAGCCAGTCTTTCTCATTTTCTCTGCAGCAATATTTATTTATCTTACTATTTCTATTTCTGGATGCTTATCCATAAAGTTTCATTTTTTTAAAAAAACCTACACTTTCTTTCCATATTCTGAGTGAGAATGAAGCATAAAACAGATTTTTAGAGCCTTTATTACACTGAAACTGAAGCTAAATGACGCATAGAAAATTGGTATTTTGTAGTTATTTTAGGTTCTAATTTTCAATCCTCTATATGCCCAAGTTGATTTCTAATAAATTTGTAAGTATTACTTCCACTGTCTGTATTACCACATTACCGAATATTTTAAGCTAGTATATAAGCTAATAATAAGGCATGATTAGCCAACACAAAGAGTAAAATGCATATTATAAAGGCTCTGTAAGTGCATTTCCTTTCCCAAATCCGGTTGATCCTTTTCAAGTTACCCAGAATTGGTATAGAGAGAGTAGATGACCAACTGTCCACAATTTCTAACACTCTTTCTTTGCTCAGTTGGTAAACATACTTCTCTTCACATTCTTAGTTACTACCTTTTATAATCTCTGTCTTCTTCTTTTTCTTTCTTCTTCTCCTTCTTCCTTCTTTCTTCTTTCTTCATCCTCTTTTGGATAGAGACAGGGTCTCTCTGTGTTGTCCAAGCTGGTCTCAAACTCCAGGGTTCAATTGATTCTCCTGCCTCAGCCTCTCAAAATGCTGGAATTACAGGTGTGAGCCATCATGCCTGCAAAATTGTCTTCTATCTCGCTTTGATCCTAGTGAAAAGTGGACTAGCTCTCATCCTACCATCACCCAGAGACAACATCTTCCAGTTCTCAGTCAATGATCACTAGGTATCAACTAGCATTCAAACAAGTTGCAATCAAATGAAATAAAATTCCTATTAAAATCACTTTAAAAATCACTTAGAAAGCAATAAGAATATAATTAAAGTTACATTGGGGAGGAAGAGATAAAGGAGTAGCTAGCAAAAAGATTGAAGTCTTAACAGAGAAAAGCATCATGTTGCTGCCAAATCAGTAAAATCATGCATTCTGGTCTTCACTTTTTCCTTTAATATTCCTAAAGTAACTAGCATACAACCATGTCATTTACTGTCCAATAACGTTTTTCTTTTGGTCTCTTTCTATCATGTGACCTTTTCCCCACATAGTTCTATAGTCACTGCTCCTTTTTTCAGAAACTTTCAGAAAGATCAATCACTTTTACTCTGTGTCCAAGGTGCTCTCACACAGGCCCAAAAGTTCTCTTCCTTCTGAATGGAGTGTTATGAGCTGAATTGAACCCTAACCACCAATTTCTGAGAATGTGACTGCATTGGAGACAGAGTCTTTAAAGAGGTAAAGTTAAATGAAGTCACTGGGGTGAAACCTAATCCCATATGATTGGTGTTCTTGTAAGAAGAGCATGTTCAGACAGCCACATACAGAGGAAGGACAATGTTAAGACACAAGGAGAAGAGGACCATCTGCAGACCAAGGAAAGATGCTCTCAGGAGGAACTAACCTCACAGACATGGATATTTTGATCTTAAACATCTAGCCTCCAGAATTGAAATAAAATTAATTTTTGTGGTCTAAACCACCAGGATGAGGCAGTTTGCTATTGGCCTAGCAAACTAATACAGAGATAAACAATTTTTTGTTGTTGTTGATCAAAAACCTTTTAAAATTATTATTGTAATGGGTTTTGGTTAATTTAATCCCAATATTTATTGACACTATTGGTATGAATTTACAGCTCTTCTCTTACCCTTCAAAATTAATTTCAACCAACCACAAAAGTGTTGCTAATTTGCTAGGTGCAATGTGAGAACAAAAGCAAATCCTTCAGTCAGTCAACACTGAATACCTGCTTTGATCAGGAAAAGTACAAAGCAAAGAGATGGTATAAGTACTTCCTGTTAGGATCAAAATCAAAAGAGGAGGAAAAATTAGCAATATAATGTAAAGTTAAAATTGTGTTATAGTTTCTATTTTGCTTTTCAGAATCTGGGGTATGATTGTGAACAGAAGAGAGATCAAGGCATATACTACTAAATTCCAAACAAAAAACAACTTCCCCAAATTTATTATTTCACAATAGAAACAAAGTTGTGTTTAGGAAAGAGCTTAATGTCTTGCTTCAAAATTATTTTAAAAAGTTATAAAGGCAGAATAAAATTATAGAAGGAAAAATATAGGAGGAGAGGCAGAGAAGTAAGAGTGTGAAAGAGGGGGGATGGGTGTAAAAAATACCAAGTCACCACATTGTATGTAAGGAAATCATATAATTAGCAGAAAATTCACAAGATTCATGATATCCCCAGGCTGCCTTTCCTTAATGACATTTTGATATGGTTCCCTGAATGGAATGAATTTCCCACCAGTTTTCATTTGTTCAAATTCTTATTCAACAAGGTTTAGCTCACATGGTCTGTCCTTTATGGAGCTTTCATAAATATATCAGCAAATTACCTTTCTCATTGTCATCTCCTTTTGCACAGTATTTTGGACATATCTATCCTAGAATTTACTAAACCACATTACAATTACTGATTTGCATGCCTTTCTCTTTCATTAGGCTGTAGGCCTAAGGTTACAACGTTAAGTCTGAAATAATAATTCAGAAAATAAATGACAGGAATGACATGAAAGGAATAGAAGCAGCTATCTTTGGAGCTCAGGCAGGAGAAAAGAACAATTTTTTCGAACACTTCAGGATGGGAGTACATTTCAGATAAATTGTGAAGTAATACAGATAGATTGAGTGGCACTTTGGGACATTCTTTCATTCAACAAATATTCATTGGGAACATATATTTGGGTTAAGCATGGGGGATTGCTTAGAAGTAAATTTATAAAATGCTAGTAAGAGAGCAAAAATAATTGGAATAAGAAATGAAATGAAAACATATAAAAATGAATGTAAAGATAAGTTGTTTTTATCATTGTCTTCAGTACATATGTACCTGCCTATTTGTCTTCATGCCAAGCTTCCAAAACAGGCAAGTATTAAACCAATGCCAAAGCAAACACTCAAGAAAGTTTATTGGAAGCTGTACAGCATTGAGGTTTAAACTCAAGTACTGAATATCTTCAATACTACTATATTAGTACTCTTTAAGGTTATTTTCAACCCTGATATGCACGTACACATTAAAATTTCATATGTGCATTTCTATCCATAAATGTTTTATGACCTATTAGAAAGAATGATTGTAATGAATTTGGTTTAATAAATTTGTTAGAGAAATGTCATGTTATCAATAGGTTTCTGTTTTTATATTTTGAGTATTATGTTATATTGAAGAAACATTGGATAAAAGAACAAAGTATAAAAATGTGCCTTTTTGTGGAGAACCTCTCATATTCAAAGCACAAACCTAAACTGATCCCTGCATTGGCCCTGTCAAGTAGATATTGTTATCTTTTAGATTTGGAAAAATTAAAACAGATGTTTGGTGACTGACATATTCATAAAGAACATCACCATTGCACCTGTCAGTATGTAGTATCCTGACCTTACCTTACCATCTTCTTTGATCTCTCTACCTACACAATAAGTATGTTATCCTAAAATCTACCGAACACTTCCTATTTATGCATTTATGAACACAGTTTATTTATGCATTTAATTATATATATATATATATATATATGTGCCACTTTGTACTAGAAAATATTTTAGATGTCTAATTTATATGTTACCTTACCCTCTCAATTAAAATTAAGTCATAATCCCAGAGATCAGAAATAGGAAACATCAAGACTAGTGCAAATGACAAATAAAATTTGTTTAAAAAATACAAAAAGCATCTATATATGTAACAACACAATGATATATTTGGGCACTTCTGGTTTATACATATGCATACTTGAGGGCCCTTTAAAAAACAAAATTTGGTAACTATCATTGTGTTTTATTTTTTTATTATTAGGTTTGCACAAAAGTAATACTGTTTTTGATATTATAAAAGTTCACTTAGAGTAAAATAACAATAACACCTCCATGCATTTATAGAAAACATTATAGTTCTAAAATTGTTTTTACATGTTTATTTGTCTTCAGCCTAACATTTTGATCTCTGTAAAATAAAGATTACTTTTTTATCTTATGCCGGATTTGCAGCAGGATAAAATAAATTCCAGTGAATGTAAAAAAAATGCTACAGTATCTAAATCCAAGACTTTCCATGACCTTTCATTAACTCTTCTCCGTCTCATTAGATCAATTCAGAAAATTAGAATGAAGGTGCAAATTATTTTTCAGAAACTGTGTGTACCTCTAATATGATATATTTTATTTGTGAGAGTATATTGGATGTTCAAAAATTTAAATGCACATGCTTCTTTCTTTTTTTATGGAATGTAAAGTCTTTGACACAGAAGGCAAAGGCTGTGTAATAAGATGCTACACTGAAACAGGAAGCATAGCTTGCTGTAAGGGGGTTGGGCAGAAACGAAACATAAAGACTTGCAGTAACAGTGGCAAACAAATGTTTACTAAGCTGAGGTAAATGTTGCACTGTAATTAATTAGGACAAAAGGGATGTCACACAGTAAATTGGGAGTGTCTCCCTAGTTCCTTCCTAGTCTTTCAAGAAGACTCACCCTACTTCAAGTCAGAGACTGAAGTCATCAGAGCAGGATCAGGGTTACACAAAGTTAGACAGGCAGTAACTCTCACTGAGATGTTTCCTTTGCTAATCCAAAGGCAACCTCAACAACATCTGAAACTGAGCATTTATTTTCAACTTCCGTGTGCCCAGACAGATGTAAACTTCAGGTTCTGGGAATCATTAATTAAATCAAAGAGGCTGGAACTTTTCAATTCCAGCAGTACAGATACTACTTGAAATTTTTCTGAAAGTCATACCAATTTTAGTCTATTATATAGGTGATTTAACATATCTGGCACATGGAATAATGAGGTGTGCCCACCATGTGTAGCCTACAACCAAAGCCCTTTTCATTACACCTATAATGAGAAGCAATGATATGTTACTATTATATGCCCCATTATGCAATGTTACAAATCATGGGTCTGTCTTTCTATTAGGGACAAGGCATAACCTCTTCTCTTCATTACTACCATGGCAGATGCCCCCTCTTTTTTTTTAACCAAGATTCAAATCAAGATTATGTAATGATAAGAAATCAATAATGATAATACAAACAGCATAATGATATCATAACAATAAATGACATAATAGCTAACGTGTATGTAGTGTTTATTACATGCCAGCCATTGTTCCAAGTGATGTATTATATGTATAAAATATATTTATTATATTATATATAATAGCTATTACATAATTTTATATGGTATATATAATATACTATATAATATATAGTTAGTATATATTTTATATATTATATATAGTATTATATATTTTTTAATATTTTATATTATATACTATTTTATATAATATATAAAATACCATAGTATTTTATGTATTATAATATATATTGTATACTTTTTATATATTTTATATATACTAACAATTTGTTACATATTCTGCCCAGCTATTCTATAGTACTCAGGTACTCCATTTTACAAATGAGGTACTTTAGGAAAAGGAAAATTAAGTAATGTCAGAGGTGACACAGCTATAAGTAATGGAGCAGAATTGAAATCAAATTTTATACTGTCTGACTTTAATTTATTTGCTTCTTTATATTGGTATAAATAATTCTTATTCATTAAGATTCAACCAGAATTACATTTTTCAAATGTTCCAGGCATTGTAAGGAATGAGATAAAGCCAAATTTTATAGGTGATTTGAAGATATAATTCCTACCTTCAAAGTTTTACAGTCTGGTAAGTGCCAGGTTAATATCACAGAGAACTGTTAAATAAAATTTGATCACAGGATATGATATGTCAATAAATTAAGCTATTTAACAAATATTTGAATAAATGGTTAGCCAATTCAAAAGAAATGTGCTCTTTGTGGTCATAATGACTGGAAGAAAAATATACTTAATATATCTGGAACTGAGGAGATATGACAGAACAATAGATGGATATTGTCTGTTCATCTGCCTTTTTTTTTAATGAAAAGTTTCTAATTGTTAAGTTTCATTAAGACTAACATGAGAACTACATACAATGTGTACTATTCATCTTGACTGTGAAGGTTTAGTTCACTATTTAGTTGAAGGTCTTTGTGTACAAACAGAGAACATTCATGCATTGAAAAATGTTTAATTGTGCAACATTATGTGCCTGGCTAGGGTTACAGCACATCTCTGCCCAAAGAGAGCTCTCATTGTCTTTGAGGGGCTGAGAAAGTAAACAACAAAAGATACGTGGAATATATAGTATGAGAGATAGTGAATAGAGAGATAATTTCTTTGGAGAAAAAAATTAAGTGAAAAAGTGAAAAAAAGTATGTGTGTTGGGGTATTAATTTTAAATAAGGCCTGGATTAAACAATAATATGTATTCATTATAAAAATTTGGTAAATATAGAATTAAAAATAATAATTTGAAATTATCTATAATTTCCATTAACCATATGACTATAATAAGCATTTTGGAATATATATATATATATATAAAAGGCATATATATATATATATGCCTTTAAAAATATAAATAGCAAGATATTTTAACTTTTATATTTCTAAATAAAATATCATTGCTAACAGTTTTATAAGCACTTTTTTTATCTTAACAGTATATTAAACATGTTTTTCTCTATCATTAGTACAATACCTGAGAACAATGGTTCTCAGGAAGGAAGGAAGGTGAAAGTGAGAGAGAAGGAAGGAGGAAGGGAGGGAGAGAGGGAGGAAGAAGGGGAGGGAAAAAGAGACAGAGGCAGAGAGGTAGACAGGGAAGGAAGAAAGAAAGAAGAAAGGAAATAAGGGGGAAAAAAAGACAAAAGCCATGCTGGAAGTAAATAATGTGGCTTAAGTTTGAATTAAACAGTCAGGGGTCTTAAGGAATTTAATATTTATTGAACAGCTGTTATCTGCCATCAATAATATGTGTTATAAACATCTCACAGAAACTCTGTAACTAACCTGACTTGGGTAATGTTATTGCTATTTTACAGATAAGAAAACAACTGTAGAATTAATGACTCTTAAGTTTCGTATCCACCAACACACGGCTAAAGAAGGAAAACCTGTGCCTGCCAACTGCAGATCTAATATTCTTTAGATACTTTTTGAATTGGAGAATTTATAAACCTTGATAACTTAAGAGACTCTAAGATATCAACAGACAGTTGAAGCTGAAGAGCAATGATAAATTCCATGAAGAACCTCACAGTATTTGGGGATGTAATCTGTAGCATAAATGCTGAGATACAACACTGGAGAACTTTTCTTCCACTGTTGGGGAACAGCCTCCCACTTAAGCAGTTATAAATAATATTATACATAGTAATAAAATGTTATTTAATTTGATAATGTTGAATAATGTTTTCTGAGCCATTTCTTTGCAATATTCTTTTTTTCTCTCTTTTTCTTCCTTCCTAGAGGCTATTCTCTAAATTTAGAATTTGGTGTACCTCCTCCCCAACCCTATGGTTTTAAGAGCATCAGTAATTAAACATATGAATAGATGTAATTAGCTTGTCCTCTTTTTGTGAGCTTGATAGCTCACAAAGTACTGCTACATATATTACCTCCAGTTGGAGATCCTGGTATATTTCATTTGACTTCCTCACTTGGAATTTTTAGATAAAGAAGATGAAAACTGGTTGGTAAATCACATAGGAAGGAAGGAAGGAAGGAAGGAAGGAAGGAAGGAAGGAAGGAAGGAAGGAAGGAAGGAAGGAAGGAAGGAAGGAAGGAAGGAAGGAAGGAAGGAAGGAAGGAAGGAAGGAAGGAAGGAAGGAAGGAAGGAAGGAAAGCTTTCTTTAACAAAAGATTTCGAAACTTAAGTATGTCTCTGCTCTAAAACATGGTAACTCTGGGCTGTTTGAATATTCTGATACACTTCATAATCTAAATCTGCCATTTTCTCTTTGCTTTTCTTAAAAATCAATTCAGAGCTTTTTCCAAGCTGTAAAACAATGGCAGAGTTTCTGTGAGATGGTTTTCTAAGGGGAAACCATCACACTTTTTTTAAAGCAACTAAAAACCCAAACCATAAATATCAGAGACTAAGAAACCTTTTAGGTCATTGATTCTGCAATATTCCAAAGGTGGAGCAATAACTGAACCAACAGAATCAGTTGCTCAAGAATAGAATGCCTATTCATATCAATTTAATATCTCTGCCCTGAGAACACAATTTGCTTTTGAGTGGACGCTATAGTTGTTTCCAGTGAAAAGTAAATAATCTCTTCTTTTTGAAAACATGCATTTAATGAAGAAGAATTCCTCCTATGGATGAAATAATGTTCTTCCCACACATCTACAGTTCTATGGCTAATAAAAGGGATTATCAGGCAAATAGAAATGTAGTGTACCGTTGAAATAACTTACAGCATTACTTTTTACCTCAATAAATAAATCAAGTATTTATGCCTGAAAACTACTTAAAAGTCAACTTTTCAGATCTGTATTCTTCTGGCAGCATATAATGAATACTTTGTCATAGAAAGTAACAAATTTTATTATAGCTCTAATGCTTAAAATTCCATCTGTTTTCACAAATAGAACATGAATATAGAAAAACAACCATTAATCTTAAATGCACTAAAAAAAAATTTCCATAGTAATGGGCTTCTAAAAGTCATTTGAAAATGTTCAGGCAGGGTCTGTTCATGATGTGTGTCATGTCTGTGTTTTAATGCGTTAGTTACTCAGAGCCATCTATATCTGTCTTACAGATACCTGTAAAAGAAAGGCAATATTCTTTAAAAATGGGAAAATATGCCTGATTCGGTAATAGGAGAAAAAAGGATCATTTGCTTATTCATCTACAGTCTTGCAATTACAAGGAAATAAGCAAATAACTTGAGCCTTTATCTTCATTATTTTGATGAATTTTTTCAGCAAAATAACCATTCACATATATTTATCAAATAAATATATCAGATAAATATATTTATCAATAAATATATCAAATATTTATTGAACACCTACTATGTGTCAAACACTCTGTTAGGCCATAAAGATTCAGAGATAAGAAGCACAGTCTCTGTCTTCAAGAAGCTCACAGTAAAGTAAATGCAGACAATGCAATAAAGAGGCAGGATAAAGGGTGGAAATATGTGTGTGCTCTTTAATCAGGGAGGAGTCAGAGAATGTTTCTCCAGGGAGGTAACCTATGAGGAGGATTTTAAATAATAAGTAGGCACTAACTAGGTGGAAAAAAAAGAATATAAGCATTATATTCAGGATTATCTTTCTGAATTTACATTATTCCATGCCATTTTATAAATAAGAATACAAAATATCAAAAGTTTAGTGGCTTAAATAGGGTCACTGTAAATCTACAACAGGCAAGAACTATTCCACTGACAGCACCTTCTGTGTTTTTCACGTGCATTTATGGAGAAATATCTCACTATTTAATAATAATTAAATGTTATAATTAAATTCTGTAATTTGGTTTGTGAGTTCTCTTTATCAACTAATGGGTTGGATGTATGATTTCATATTGGGGATGATTTTTATTTTTAATTCTAAACCACTGCTTATCACGTGTGGCTGAGTCAAAATATCTGGAAATGTTTTTACTGTTTTATAATTAAGCAAATAAATAATCTATGGAATGAGGCGGTATGAACTGTTTAAAAGAGTGTCCATTTGCACTATATATCCTGGTTAAATACCACAGGCATGAAAAGGTAGATGCAAATGGAGAATATGGATTTTCCTAAGTCATAATCATCACAACTCTCCTATAACAGTTGCATTCCTAAACTGTTCATATGTGTCCAAATCTAGGTAAAGAGTCCTCTGAGATGACACTAATATGCTGTTAATAGTGATGACTTGAGCTATATTAACGATGCATCCAAGGTATATAGATAAATGTTTAAAAACCAGGTTCCCAGAAGCAAAATGCGCTCATCTGTATGTAGCATTTTTCAACTTTGTAGTATAAATACTTTCACAATGGCTAATTTTAAGCTACCAATATTACATCACTGAACTGAATTCAAAACTAAGAAGGAATGCTTCCAATTATCTTTTGAATGCTCATATGACTGAATTTTAGCATGCTACTGGAAATGTGCAAATGATTGTATTAGACTTACCCAAGGCAAAAGAAGCACCAAATTAAATTTTATCCAAATTATAGAATGTCACAATTTAGAAAGGCTAAAGATAATTGCTCTAAGAAAAAAGTTATCAACATGTGCTCTACTGAAATTTGGGAATTCCCACCTTCCTTCAGGAGATCTATAAAGTCAAACTACCAGCACTTTGGGAGTCCGAGGCGGGCGGATCACAAGGTCAAGAGATCGAGACCATCCTGGCCAACATGATGAAACCCCGTCTCTACTAAAGTACAAAAAATTAGCCGGACGTGGTGGTGCGTGCCTGTAGTCCCAGCTACTCGGGAGGCTGAGGCAGGAGAATTGCTTGAAACCGGAAAAACGGAAGTTGCAGTGAGCCGGGATCGCGTCACTGCACTCCAGCCTGGCGATAGAGCGAGACTCCGTCTCAAAAAAAAAAAAAAAAA
>PVKP010035615.1:0-17821 GCA_004027715.1 Plecturocebus donacophilus | reverse complement strand
AATTTAATGCTAACTGGCTTTTTTGCCCGTTAATTGATGTAAATTCTTCATTATGGAGATACCCTTTACGTTTTGGTGAATTTTTGAGATAACTGATACTGGTTGTTCCTTTCTGTTTGTAGTGCTTCTTTCAGAAGATCTTGTAAAACAGGCCTGGTGGTGATGAAATCTCTGAGTGCTTGCTTGTTTGTGAAAATTTTTATTTTTCCTTCGTTTATAGAACTTAGTTTGGCAGGATATGTGATTCTGCGTTGAAAGTTCTTTTCTTTAAGAATATTAAATATTGACCCCCACTCTCTTCTAGATTGTAGGGTTTCTGCTAAGAGGTCTGCTGTGAGTCTGATAGGCTTCCCTTTATGGGTAATCTGTCCTTTCTCTCTAGCTGCCCTTAAAATTTTCTGCTTTATTTCAACCCTAGTAAATCTAGCAATTATATGTCTTGGAGTTGGTCTACTTGAGCAATATCTTTGTGGTGTTCTCTGGATTACCTGGAGTTGAGTATTATCCTGCCTTGCTAGGTTAGGAAAGTTTTCCTGAATAATATCCTGAAAAAGATTTTCCAACTTAGATTCATTCTCTTCATAACATTCAGGTACACCGATCAATCATAAATTAGGTCTTTTCACATAGTCCCATATTTCCTGGAGACTTTGCTCATTCCTTTTTACTCTTTGTTCTCGAATCTTGTCTTCTCGTTTCATTTCATTAAGTAGGTCTTCGACCTCTGATATCCTTTCTTCTCCTTGATCAATTCGACTGTTAAAACCTGTGCATACTGCATACTTCGCGAAGTTCTTATTGTGTTCTTCAGTTCCAATATTTCCCTTATATTCATTTCTAAATTGTCTATTCTCATTAAGATTTTGTCAAACCTTTTTTCAAGGTTCTTAGATTCTTTGCATTGGGCTAGAACATGTTCTTTTAACTCAAAAACGGTCCTTATCATCCACCTTCTGAAGCCCATTTCTGTTATTAGAATGCACTCGTTCTCCAACAGGCCTTGTTCCCTTGATGGTGAAGAACTGTGATCCCCTGTAGAAGAAGCATTCTGCTTCTGGGTATTCTCAGCTTTTTTATGCTGGTTCCTTCCCATCATTGTAATTTTATCCACCTGTCATCTCTGTAATTACCTACTTTCAATTTAGGTCTCTGAGTGGACGTCCAACTTGTTGATTCCCAACGCTGAAATCTGAGCAACCCACTGTGCCGGCTAAAACCGCAGCATTAAGATTCATGGTGCTTTTCTGCTCGGGGGATCTCCAGTCTGGCTTCCTTCTTGAATCCTTATTTCAATCATGTAAATGGGACTGGCCTTCCCAGAGATCCAGACGTTGATCAAAAGGGAAGCTAGTCCCGTTTACTCTGCACCGAGAACTGCCGCGTCGAAGCGCTGGCAAAATCACCACGCCGGCCACAAGAGTCGCGCTGGCGACCCGTGGGGCTCCTCCGCTGGGAATCCTAGTCCGTAAGCAACAAAAATTCTTCTGAAAATGTGACGTCCTCTCGTTCTGTGCACTTTCTCTAGGAGCTACAATCCTGAGCTGCTAATAGTCGGCCATCTTGGATCTCTCTCTGTATATACCACATTTTCTTTATCCAATCAAGCACTGAGGCCAGGCATGGTGGCTCGCACCTGCGATCCTAGCACTTTGGGAAGCAGAGGCAGGCGAATTACGAGGTCAGGAGTTTGAGACCAGCCTGGCCAACATGGTGAAATCCCGTGTCTACTAAAAATACAAAAAATTAGCCAGGTGTGGTGGCAGACACCTATAATCTCAGCTACTCAGGAGGCTGAGGCAGGAGAATCACTTGAACCTGGGAGGCAGAGGTTGCAGTCTGCCAAGATTGTGCCACTGCACTCCAGCTTGGGCAACAGAGTGAGACCCCATCTCCAAAAAAATATTGATAGACATTTGGGTTGATTCCATGACTTTGCTATTGATGAACATAAGTGTTCTCAATAGCATCTAGAATGGTAAATCCTTTCCAAAAGGTTTTCCATTTACCCAGATCCATCAGAATCACTATTCCATGGCAACTATACCCTTCTGAAGTTTATTTATTAAATAATAAGACTTGGAAGTCAAAATTACTCCTTAATCAATGAATCACAGAATGGATGTGATGTTAGCAGGCAAGAAAACAACACTGATCTCCTTGTACATTTCTATCAGAGCTCTTGGGTGACCAAGTGAATTGTCAAAGAACAGTTATATTTTGAAAGAAATATTTTTTTCTGAGCAGTAGGTCTCATCAGTGTGCTTAAAATATTCAGTAAGGCATGCTTCAAACCGATGTGCTGAAGGGGATTTATAGAGCACAGGCAGAGCAAATTTAGCATAATTCTTAAGGGCCCTAAGGAACTTTTAAATGGTAAATGGGCATTAGATTCAACTTAAAGTCACCAGCTGCATTAGGTCCTAACGAGAGTCAGCCTGTTCTCTGAAGGTTTGAAATCAGATATTGATTTCTCCTCTCTACATGTGAAAGTTCAAGATGTAATCTGCTCCCAATAGATGGCTATTTTATCTATATTAAAAATCAGTTTTTTAGCATAGCTACCTTTATTGATGATCTTAGAGATCAATGATCTTAGCTAGTGATCATTAATATTTGCTGCTTCACCTTGCACATTTATGTTATGGAGATGGCTTCTTAAACTTAATGAATCAAACCATTGCTGGTTTTCAACTTTTCTTCTGTAGCTTCCTCACCCACCTCAACCTTCATAGAATTGAAGATTTAGGTCCTTGCTCTGGATCAGGTTTTGGCTTAAGGGAATGTTGTGGCTGGTTTGATCTTCTATCCAAAATACTAGAACTTTCTCCATCTCACCAGTAAGGCTGTTTTGCCTTCTTAATATTCGTATGTTCACTGGAATAGCACTTGCAATTTTCTTCAAGAACTTTTTCTTTGCATTCACAACTTGGCTAACTGGGGCAAGAGGCCTAGCTGTTGGCCCATCTCAGTTTTCAACGTGTCTTCATCACTAGCCCTAATCATCTCTAGCTTTTGTTTTAGAGAGATAGATGTGCAACTCTTCCTTTCACTTGAACATTTAGAGGCCATTGTAGGCTAATTACTTGGCCCAATTTCAATATTGCTGTATCTCAGGGAATAGGGAGACCTGGGGCAAAGGAGAAAGATGAGGGAATAGCTGGACAATGGGGCAGTCAAGACACATACAACATTTATTAAGTCACTGTCTTCTGTGGGCTTGGTTAGTGGCTCCCCAAAACAATTATAATGGCATATCAAAGATCATTGATCACAGATAACTATAATAGTTATAATGAGAAAGTTTGAAATATTGTGAGACTTAACAAAATGTGACACAAAGACACCAGTGAGAACATACTGTTGGAAAAATGGTGCCAACGGACTTGCTTGACACAGAGAGTGCCTTCAAAGAAAAAAAAAATCTACAACGCACAATAAAGCAGAGCACTGTGGAATAAAGTATGTCTGTAAAGGAAAGCCGTATGCAAGCAAAGAGGCAGAGATCAAAGGGAGCCAATCCTACTTAAATAGAAAGTAATGTCTAAGAAGAAGATAGGAAATGTGCCTTTCTCTTGTCCTTGGAGCTATTTCTGGAACTCCCCCCTGGAGGAACATAGACGCTTTCCTACAAGCTAGAATTAGCATGTCTGCAAAAGTATTTAGGTGATCTGCTGCTGGTGGAGGAGTAGGGCAGCCCATGTGGACTCCCATGAAGGGAGCAATTTGCACTCAACTTAAATTTGATCTGGACACGACAAGGCAAACTTTTGGAAATTTAATCCTTTGGTGGGACCTGTGGGCTAGGGGCCCAAGACCTGATGGGCATGCTGTTTAGAGAAGCCAGAAATCAGCAGTTGAAAAGAGAAACAGACTTTTGATGTGGTTGGAGCCAAATCAGTGGACCATGCCAAGAGGCCCATGGGATGGCCAACAGCTGGTCAGAGACAGGATTCTGAGACTATGTGTCAGAAGAATTGGATGCTTGCAGCCAACTAAGATACATAAAATAGTAGGATGGAGAGAAGTCATGCACCAGAGTAAATAGGGTCTTCCTAAAATGAGAGCCCCTCCTGCCATGCGGGAGGTTAGAGGGAGGCATGTGGTAGCAGCAAAAAGCCTGAGATCAAGACGGATGTATTTTTATTGTAAAAAACTAGAAAGCAGAACACTCTCAGAGACCCTCTGCTCAGTCAATTTGTCCCACGTTGAAGGACTTAGCATTATTACAACTCTGAAAAACTAAAATCCAAAGTTAGCATTGGTTATTCCTAGGGAGTAAGGTTATGGGTATTTTTTATTGTGCTCTTTGTAACTTTCTTTATCGAGCTTACTGCCATGGATTTGGATTCTTTTCATCTTCAATTATTTTAATTGGAAAGAAGGCAGAGCCTTTTTTTGTAATGAAAGACCCAAATGAAGTGAATTTTAGAGAATACGTGATAGAAATGTCTGGCCTTTTAATGTGTGTGTGTGTGTGTGCGTGTACTTTAAGTTGAATCCAGTGCTCATTTACCACTTATTGTATACATGCACACATACATAGAAAGAGAGGGGAAAAAAAGACAGAAAGGCAAAGAACATTCTGCTTCAGGAAGACTTAGCACATCCCAGAGAAATTATCCCATAGAAGAGGAAGGTTCAACCAACCTTTCAGGGCTGGTTGAACCCTCCGAAAAGTGCCAATAGGGAAAAGTATTTGAAGATGGCCTTGGCTATGTTTTCTGTTCTATGGACTTCTATATCACTTCTCCAACTCATGGGAACCAAGTCTCACAGCCAAGATACAGAAGCTAAATTTGACTATGCTCTTTCTCCCCCTAAATTCCCTTCTTTGGTACATCCCCCTTTCCAAAATCTTCCCTACAGTTCCTTCTACTTAAAGCCACTTCCTCCACCCAAGAATATGTCTACCAAGCTCCTTGTTCAAGGCAGGGAAACCTTTATCCAATATCTCTCCTAGGCCCCATAGTTGACAGAATCCCTGAGACCCAGGTTTAGCCCTCTACCAACAATCCTTACCACATGCTCAGCAGCATGGCAGCCACTGGAATGTCCCTGCCCCCTGTTATCCTAGCTTGGGCCTTCCTCCCCTTTTTGAGGTAGCTCTGCCTCCCTCACTCCCCATCTCCTCTGCAGCTCAACTCAAAGGCCAGAGCAGGTAAGATCTGCAGCAGTGTCCCAGTGAATACATCTGAAAACTGGAGGGCACAAAGGATTCTCTGTCCCCTGACCCACATAATCCACTGGCGAATTGACCCTCACTCTGTGGACAGAGGCCTATCTGGCTATTGCAGCTACCCCAATACCACTGATCTCCATTCTTCCTCTCTGCAGGCTCCCTCCTGCTGTTCTGTACTCTGTGCTCAGGAGGGCTCTCCTGCCTGTTCAGTCCACGATGGCCCAGTTTTGTTCTTCAAACATTTAATTATGCTCCCCCTCAACCCTGGATGCCAATCCTCCACACGCCCACACAGTTAGCTCCTGCACCCCACCCCAAGGTAGTTTCAGCCCTCACCCCCTCCTTCGGCCCTCCCCTGTTTTGAAATCCCCAGTGTCTATTGTTTCCAACTTTATGTCCACGTGTACCGATTGTTTAGCTCTCACTTATAAATGAGAAATACAGTATTTTATTTTCTGTTTCTGAGTTGCTTTACTTGGGATCATGGTCTCTAGCTCACGGAAAAACTGAGGCCTCCCCAACCACATGCCCCAGCACGTCTCTTCCCCATCCTCACTTATTATTTCTCTTTTGCGTTTATCGCTATCTGATACTTTTCTTGTGTATTTTTTAGGTAATGCTTTTCTTAGGAATTTCTTATTTAGTTACTGTCTGTATCCTCTCACTAGAATTTAAGCTCCATGATAGCTAGGATTTTTATCTGCTTAGTCACTGTTATATGTTTTGCACACAACAGGGAATATATATATGTGCGTGTATATATATATTTAATATATTAATAAATTATATATTCAAGAATTTAATATATATACACATACACATATATTTATATTTAATATATAAAATATATAAATTATATATATTTATATTTAATATATATTTAATATATATACACACATATATATTTATATTTAATATATAAATCTATTAAATATATATAACATTGGAATAAATATAACATATGTAACATAATGTTTTAGATATAACATATATTATATATATATATAATTTTTATATATATAAAATGTTTGCTTGTACCCGGGAGGCAGAGGTTGCAGTGAACCAAGAGCACACTACTGCACTCCAGTCTGGGGGACAGAGTGAGACTCCAACTCAAAAAATATGTATGTATATGTGTGTGTGTGTGTGTGTGTGTGTGTACATTTTTTAACATATTTAAATATACATGAATAATAATTATATATATGAAACATATATATGTTTTAAAAGGCCATAGCAGTGCTTGTTTACTGCTATATGTTTTGCACCCTGTTGGGCACAGATTAGTTGCTCATTCAGTGTGGGTTGATGACTGCAGGATGTGCAGGATGAATGAATGCCTACAGGGGTAAATGGATTTGGAGGGCCTGTTCCAAGATCGAAAGCATTTCCAGGTTCAAGTACCTGACTTGCAAATGACTTTTGGAATAAACTTTTTTGAAGATTGGATACTGTCTGTTATAAAGAGGTTTTCAAGTCCAAGGTGTCAGATATTTTCCAACACTTGCTTGTTAATCCTTGAAGCCACACATGAAAGCAGCAGCCCCAGGTCCTTTACTTCCAGCAGCTGAGTGTGTGAGTCTTGCCCAGCTTCTGATCTTTGATCCCCACGTTTTGTTTGTACCTCTCACTCAGTTTCACACAGTGACACTGACTGCCAGGTAACTGTCTCTCAGGACATTTGCTCTTTGAGTCTGTGCAACTCTGGACCATCTCTGCAGGCTAAAAGATGTGCCTGTTGATAAGAGGAGGAGCCCTGCAGCAGGAATCTGGTGCCAGCTGACCTCAAAGCAACCTGATCTCCAGAAAGTGTCTTTGTTATACTCAAATGGGCCTTCCAGATGAGCCCTGTACGAATAAGCACGATAGCAAAAGCTCAAGAGCAAGCTCAATGCAGAGCCTTTTTATGTTACTGTTGTTCTTAACTTTTGATTTATTTTCTTTAGGGATCCAGCCTTTCTTTGACTGTGAACCCAAACATAAGAAAGAGAAGTTTCTTGGGGCCCCCAAAAAAGTCATAATGCTCTCTGAAATTGAGTTTTCTTCTACTTCTGGAAACTGAGTCTTCAGGCAAAGAAATTCCTCTGTGTTTTCTTGATTCCCATCTTGATTCTCTATTTTGAAGATAACATAGGTGTTGCTTTGTGTCTATGTAGAGTGTGGCAAAAAGAGAGGAAACAGAAAAAGATCAAAGGACCATCTCTCTCACCTTTAAAATCTCTTTTCCTTAAGGTATCCTTAAATATCTGTCTTCATTATGCCCTAAAACATTTTCTCTACAACTGATGCTATCCAGCCAGTGGTTTTTAGTAGCACCTGTAATTCAAATGCATGTAATCCAGTATCCAGCCTAAAATACACACCCGAGTTTCTAGTCCAACTAAACATCCCACAGGTACTTCAGGTTCACTAGATCCAAGCCTAACTCATTATCTTTGTACCAAAACAATATTTTTAATTAAAAATTTTTAAAATAATGATAAATAAAAAATGCTGGCTCTCCTGGAACTGAGCCTGGCTAATGACACTATTTTTTCCCACTCACCCAAACTAGGCATTTAAAAATCAAACTTGGCTCCCCACTCTGACTCTGCAAATTCTGTCAGTCACTGAATCACTGTTTGACCCTACTCCAAGCTTCCAAATCTTCTCAGGAACAATGGTGATATCAGGGCTGGGTTCTATGGAGTATCTAATACCTGTGACACCCAAGGAAGTAATTTTTTGACACCTCTCTCCTCTATACAACAAACTTTTCAAAATGGTCATGAGTGTGATGATAATTGTGTCTTTATAATATATGTAATTTACAATATCATACATATAAATTATATATATTTATACACAAATAATACAAAGCAGTGAAAATTTTCTTTTTTCTTTTTTCTTTTTTTCTGTTTTGAGACAGAGCCTCACTCTGTCACCAGGCTGGAGTGCAGTGGTGTGATCTCGGCTTACTGCAACCTCCTCCTCCCAGGTTCAAGCGATTCTCCTGCCTCAGCCTCCCAAATAGCTGGGACTACAGGTGCGTGCCACCATGCCCAGCTAATTTTTGTATTTTTAGTAGAGATGCGATCTCACCATCTTGGCCAGGCTGGCCTTGAACTCCTGACCTCGTGATCCACCCATCTTGGCCTCCCAAAGTGCTGGGATTACAGGCAGGATTCACCATGACCAGCCAAAAATTTTCTATTAAACTAAATATGTATAATTTTATAATATATTAGTCTAAAAAATAATAAAAAGGAAATTCCCACAACTATTTTTTCTTAATTTTTATATCTACCTAAATGACCGAGCTTTTATCCTTTGGTTACAGTCTGAGATATTAATAGTTACATAAATGGCAGTCCAATAACTGGGTTTTAATAAAACTAAAGTGTCTGCAGAAGTATAGTTTAGGCAATTACTTTTGATATTTTTTGGAGTCTTACTATGCTCCCACCTCTGCCTCCCAAAGTGCTGGGATTACAGGTGTGAGCCACTGCACCCAACTTCATTTAGGCAATTACTAATGTGAGATTTTGTTTTCTTATTTGTTCTTTTGTTTTAAGATAAATAATTAACAATTAAAAAGAATATATTCCAATTTAAAAATGTTATTCATATTCAGAAAAAATATTTCACATATGAAATAAAATTTGTACTTATAAAACAAAAATAGTACACTTCAGTTGGCAAACATTTTACATTTTAAATTAAAAATTTTTTAATTGTGATTGGGTCACACTGAATGGTGAAATTAAGTGAATTCAAATTCTATTTCTTCATCTTTGCAATCACTGTGTTATCATTGTTTCTTTCTAATCTATATAGGAATATGTCCCACCACAGGGGTTAAGACTCAACTGTACGCAAAGTAAGATCCAGTGTTTCCAAACTGTTAGGAGCTCTTGAAATGGATGTGGGTAGCCAAGGCTATTGTGTCAAGGGTTCTGAGAATCAACTTCCACATAGAACATTTATCAAAAGATAAATAACACAAGACAGAGGACCAGAAAAAAGAAAGTCACACAGAGAAAGAAATCAGGAGATATTGCATATGTAACTTGACTATACATTTGCAATATACTCCCTGCTTTGAACAACGTGGAAAAAACATTTCTTTCTTACAAACACAGTTTCCTCCTGAAAGGAATTGTGATGTATTCTATTTTCTGAAATCTTACTGTTTTGGATGTATATATGGCAACAAGATATTTTGTTTATAAATAAATGTAGAAGAAAAATAGATTTTCTTTAAAGAAGCAAATACTGGTTTTTGTTATATCTTCTGAAACTTCCAAACCCAATTTGGTTATGCATTGCCGCCATGATGCTATTACCTCAGTAGAACAGGATGTCCTCAAAGAGTTAAATAGTTACCATGAGTCTAGAATGACCTGGAGGTGCTAGATTATGTACCTTAACTCCTAGCATTTTTTAAGCAGTTACTACATGTCCAGAACTCTGCTAAGGGATTTGCAAATTAGAACTTATTTTTCAATCCCACAACTACTCTGTGATAAATGCTGTAGTTAAACATAATTTTAACGATGAGGATGTCAAGAATTCAAGAGATTAAATGAGTTACCTAAAGTCACACCTAAGAACAGCAAAGATGAGACCGGAGCTGAGGCCATCGGGTTCGAGAGCCTGAGCGCTTAGCCATCATACTACACTGACTTTCTGTTCCAGATATGCCAGCTACTTCTATACTTTTATCAGTGTCTCCTAGGCAGCAATTTTATACTCCAGCCTTTTGTCATTTGTACAGATGCACTAAGTAATAATGATGATGCACAAAATTATTTTGTGTAAAAAATTAAAATTTTTGTTTTTAATAGTTTTTGTAGGATCTATTAAAATATTAATATTAATAGTTACTTCATAATAAAATATTAATAGTTCATAATGGATTAAGTAACTTAAACATAAAAGATAAAGATTTATTAAAAGTAAATATAAATGAAATTATTCTTTATGGACAAATATTACTTATTGCTAAAACGAAACTGGGTTGGGCATCATCTATTTTGCATTTTGATAGAATTAAGTACTGATAAAACTGCTGACAAATAGAAATGGAAAGGCTTGGCTAGGCGCAGTGGCTCACGCCTGTAATCCCAGCACTTTAAGAGGCCAAGGTGGGAGGATCACCTGAGGTCAGAAGTTTGAGACCAGCTTTGCCAACATGGTGAAACCCCATCTCTAATAAACATACAAAAATTAGCCAGGTGTGGTGGCAGGCACCTGTAATTTCAGCTACTCAGGAGGCTGAGGCAGGAGAATCCCTTTAACCCAGGAGGCAGAGGTTGCAGTGAGCCAAGATCGTGCCGTGGCACTCCAGCCTGGGTGGCAGAGCGAGACTCTTGTCTCAGAAAAAAAAAAAAGGAAAGGCTCTTGATTATAATAAAGCTACTCAACTCATACTCCTCATAAAATATGTTAAAAAATAACATAGTGAACCATAAAAATATAATTTTCTCTAACAGCTTTGTTGAGATATAATTAACATACCATAAATAATTTATAAAGTTAATTGGTCTTTATTCACAGAGTCATGCGATCATCACAACTATATAATTCAAAAAAAATGTATCATCCAAAAAAGAAACTCTATACATATTAGCAGTCATTCTTCACTCTTCCTACCCATGGAAATCACTAATCTACTTTCTGTCTGTATAGATTTGCTTATTCTGGACATTTTATATAAATTAAATCATGCAATAGATGGCCTTTTGCTTTTGGCTTCTTTTACTTAACATGTTTCCAAAGTTCATCTATGATGTAGCATGTACCAATACTTTGTTTTTGTGGAATGGATACACCACATTTGTTTATCCAGTTTACGAATCGATGGACATATGGGTTGTTTCCACTCTTGTGCTATTATGAAAAGAGCTGCTAAGAAAATTACCCATTTTTGTGTAAATATAGGTTTTCTGTTCTCTTGAGTATATATTTAAGAGTGGAATTGTATGGTAACCTTTGGCTGGTATACCTTATGCTTAACTTTTTGAAGAACTGCCAAACAGTTTTCCAAAGTAACCGCACAATTTCACATTTTTACCAGGAATATATGAGGGTTGCAATTTCTCCACATCCTCACCAACACTTTGTGGCCTGTCTTTTTATTACAGCCATTCTTGTGTGTGTAAAGTGGAATCTCACTGTGGCACTGATTTGCAATTTCTTTAATGACAATGATACTGGACATCTTTTCTTGTGCTTACTGTCCATTTGTATATTTTCCTTACCAAAATGTCTACTGTGATAATTTTACCCACTTTAAAAATTGGTTATGTTTTTATTAGTTAAAAGTATTTTTATATATTATGGGTACAAATTCCTTATCAGATATATGATTTAAAAATATTTTCATCCCTTCAGTGTTGTGTCTTTTCACTTTTCTTGATGGCATCTTTTGAAGCAAGAACGCTTTTTAATTTATCTATTACTATCCAATTTACCTGTTTTTTATTTTGACACTAGTGCTTTTGCTGTGCTAAGAAACCATCCTCTCTAATCAAAGAGTAAAAATTTCTACTCTCATGTTTCTTCTAAAAGTTTTCTAAATTGTAACACAAGAGCTATGATTTATTCTGTGTATACAGTGTGAGAAATTGGTCCAATTTTATGATTTTGCTCATAGATATCAGTTGTTGAAAAGACGATTCTTTCCCCTTAGAATTGTCTTGGCATCTTGTCAAAATCAATTGTTTACAAATGCATAGGTGTATTTCTGGACTCTCAGTTCTATTTCATGGA
The DNA here is from genome assembly GCA_004027715.1 of Plecturocebus donacophilus. Taxonomy (NCBI): domain Eukaryota; kingdom Metazoa; phylum Chordata; class Mammalia; order Primates; family Pitheciidae; genus Plecturocebus; species Plecturocebus donacophilus. The sequence continues at coordinate 5,889 of PVKP010035615.1, read as the reverse complement.
TGTATATGTCTGTCCTTATGTTTGTACCACACTGTCATGATTACTGCAGCTTTGCATTAGATTCTGAAATTGGGAAGTGTAAGTCCTTCAACTTTGTTCTTTTTCAAGATTGTTTTGGTTAGTTTGGGCCTTTTATATTTCCATATAAAATTTTAGGATCAATTTATCAATTTCTACAAAACAAGAAGCTGATACCTGCTAGGGATTGTCTCGAATCTGAAAATCAATTTCAGGAGTATTGTTATCTTAACAATATTAAGTTTTCCATCCATGAGCATGTGATGTCTTTTCATTTGTTTCAGTCTTCTTTTTTTCAGTGAAGTTTTGTTGTTCACAATGTACAAGTCTTGTTACAGTCAGTAGCCAGTCAGACATAAACAGGGCAGGAGACATCAGGAAGGTGAGGCAATCATCAGGTGACCGTCAGGCAGTTCTTAATTGTCTCTCTCAAATAATAATCGGTCACAGCCAGCGCCAGGGAAAGACAACCTCTCAATAGATAGAAAAAACCTGGAACTGAGTGACCAGCAGCTTCCCAAAAACGTCTCAGGAGTTGGGCAAGTGGGTTTAATCATGCACACTAAGAGACAAAATGGTAGTTTAACTGGTACATGACCTTCCTCTAGAAACTGGTAAGGGAATGCCTCAAGTGAACATGTGCAGAATTTCAGTAAACATACTGCACAGGCAGCCACACTGTGCATACAGATAGCTCAGCCCAAGGGAGGAATCAGGAGAGAAGTAATGCAAGACTCTGGAAGTACACCAATGTATAAAAAACCCCAAGTCAAAAGGTCAAATGGTGCACTTGATCTCTCAAGTTCCTGCTTGGCCCTCTTCCAAGTGTACTTTACTTCCTTTCAATCCTGCTGTAAAGCTTTTAAATAAACTTTCACTCCTGTTCTAAAACGTGCTAGGTCTCTCACTCAGCCTTATGCCCCTCAGTTGAATTCTTTCTTCTGAGGAGGCAAGAATTGAGGCTGCTGCAAGAATTGACCTGTGGGGATTAGCCACTGGTAACAGTCTTACATTTCTTTTGTTAGGTTTATTGCTAAGTATTTTATTGTTTCTGACACTTTTTTAAATCCAACCAAGATGTATAGTCTATGCTCTCTAAAGCCTGCTACTGGGGGGCTTCATCCGCATGATAAGAACCTTGGTATTCACAGTCCCTTATCCTTATCCAGACATTTCCTTTCTATTGATTCCAAGTCTTAGACAAATGCTTTCAATCAATTGCCAATGAGAAAATCTTTGAATCCACCTATAACCTGGAAGCCCCCTCACATTCTTTCCACTTGTCCAGCCTTTCCGGACCACACCAATGTACATCTTACATGTATTGATTGTTGTCTTATGTCTCCCTAAATGTATAAAATCTAGTCGTGGCCTGACCACCTTGGGCACATGTTCCCAGGGTTTCCTGAGTGCTGTGTCATGGGCCATGGTTACTCACATTTGGCTTAGAATAAATCTCTTCAAATATTTTATAGAGTTTGACTTTTTTTTATTGACATCTTATATCCTGAAACCCTGTTGAACTTGTTAATTAGCTCTAAAACTGCTTTTTGAATGCCTTTATGTATATATAACGTTATGTTATGGGCAAATAAAGACAGTTATTCCTTTCCAATCCAGATGCCTTTTATCATGTTTTCTTCCTTAATTGCTCTCACTGAAATTTGCAGTACAATGTTTAACAGAAGCGATGGAGAGAAAAATATCTTTACCTTATTCTTGCTTAGGAAGAGAGCAATCAAGAATGATAACTGTGGAGTTTTCAGAGCCTTTACCAGATTGAGGGTACTTTTTTCTATTCCTACTTCGTTGTTTTTTTTTTAATTATGAAAGAGTATTGGATTTTGTCAAAATGCATTCTCTACATCTATTGAGATGATCATGCAATTTCTGTTCTTTATTCTACTAACCTGGTATATTTTGTTGATTGACTTGTATGTATTAAATGACCTTGCATTCCTGAGATAAATCCCACTTGATCAAGGCATATACTCCCCACATGTTGCTGGATTCAGTTCAGTTGTTTGTTGTTGCTGTTGCTGTTGTTGTTGTTGTTGAGACAGAGTCTCACTCTTGTTGCCCAGGCTGGAGTGCAATGGCACAATCTCGGCTCACCACAACCTCCGCCTCCCAGGTTCAAGTGATTCTTCTGCTTCAGCCTTCCAAGTAGTTGGGATTACAGGCATGCATGACAACACCCAGCTAATTTTTTTATTTTTAGTGGATATGGGGTTTTTCCATGTTGGTCAGGCTGGTCTTGAACTCCCAACCTCAGGTGATCCACCTGCCTTAGCCTCCCAAAGTGCTGGCAGTACAGGTAGGAGCCACTGCACCCAGCCATAATTTTTTTTGTTAGGAATTTTTTTCATCTAGTCATAGGATACATTTGTCTGTACTTTACTTTTCTTGTAATATCTTTGGTTTTGGCATCAGAGTGATACTGACCTCAGAGCATGGGGAATTACCCCCTCCCTTCTGTTTTTTGGCAGTTTGTAAAGTGCTGTTTGTTTTTCTAAAGTTTGGTATAATTCACCAGTGTAGCCATTATCACCTGTACTTTTCATTGAAGAAATAATTTTTTGTTACTGATTCAACCTTTTACTTGTTATAGATCTATTGCGATTTTCCATTTCTTTGTAAGTTAGTTTAGTCTGTGTCTCTCAATAAGTTTTTCTGTTTTGTCTAAGTTAGATAAATTGTTAATATACAACTTTTCATAGTGTTTCCTTATATTCCTTTTTATTTCTGGAAGGTATATAATGACATCCTCTATTTCATTCCTGGTTTTAGTAATTTTAATACACTCTTTTTATCTTGGTTAATATAGCTAAGGCTTGTTCATTTTATTGACATGTTTAAAGAATCAACTTTTGGTTTTTATAGATTTTACCTATTGTTTTTCTAGTCTCTTAATCCCCAATGTAACAAATCGAGAGGTGGGACCTTTAAAAGGTGATTCGCTCCTGAGGGCTCTGTTCTCAGGAATATACTCATATTGTTATAAAGGGAGTGGTTTTCTGATAAAAGGATGATTTTGGCCCTGTTCCCTTCTCCATCTCTCACCCATGTGATGCCTTCCACCATGCTAGAAGGTCCTCAACAGATGTGTTCCCTCAATATTGAACTTGCCACTTGATCACGGTATATAATCCTTTCCACGTTTCCAGATTCAGTTTGCTGAGTTCAGAACCATGAGCTAATACATTTCTGTTCTTCATACATTACCCAGTCTCAGGTATTCTGTTACAGCAACATAAAATGGACTAAGACAAGTGCACTGCTCCACAGTCATTCAAGGTTCTGAGTTTCTGGCAGCTCTGTCCTCAGCTGGGAACAAAAAGGTCACTATAGGTGTTGACATTCAGTGATGATGGAGCCTGACACCTAGTCAAAGGCTTGGAAGCAATATAATTACTTATTCAAATTCTATTGGCCAAGACTCAGGGATATAGCCATAGCTAACTAAATAGGGTGGGGGAGAATTTGGAAATGTAGGCTAATTTTATAGCAGGATGAAGAGGAAATGGTTTTGATGATTAGCTGCTAGACTGTGCCATAAGAAATTTGCAAAAGTGGGGGATTTTGAGTAAAATGTGTGCAATATATACATGTATATCCAGGCTTCCTGAGACAGGCAGAGATGTGGGAACATCTGGCCTATTGGGGCAGACTTTCTGAAAGGCAGCTTTCTGGTTGTGATTCTTTGTACTCATTGATCGTATTTGGTTCACGTTACAGCTTATGTTCTGGGAAGAGTGTGTATGGAGCATTTGGCACCAAACAAGTGCCCAGAAGACTGACACTTCTCATTAGAAATGATCAAGTTGGCTTTCTGTGAAACTAAGTCTTCAGTGTATTTAGTGTGAATCAGTTGCTCACAGTTAAGCTGATCATTAGTGTTCTGTATGTGCAGATCATAAATGCCAGATTCAGCAGTATGAAGGTAAAAACAGCATTGAGATTATCCTGTCTTCCTACCTCACATTAAACAAGAAATTAAGTATTATTAATGGTAAACAAATTAAGGCTGTGCACGGTAGCTCACACCTGTAATCCCAGCACTTTGGGAGGCCGAGGCGGGCTGATTACTTGAGGTCAGGAGTTCGAGACCAGCCTGGCTAACATGGTGAAACCCCCGTCTACTAAAAATACTAAAATTAGCTGGTTGTGGTGGGGTACGCTTGTAATCCCAACTACTGGGGAGGCTGAGTCAGGAGTATCACTTGAACCCAGAAGGCAGAGTTTGCAGTGAGCCGAGATTGCGCCATTGCACTCCAGCCTGGGTGACAGAGCAAGACTCCATCTCGGGGGAAAGAAAAAAAAGAAACTAATGTTGGTTTGTGTGTGCTGTCAACCTTGAAGGATGGTCTCCTTGGAAAGACAATGATCATAATCAAAATTCTGTGGGTGACAGGAATCAGGCAATGGGTCTTTTCTGGAGAAGCTGCTAGAATTTTCAATGTTTCAATACTTGGTACCCAAAGAAAGCACACTTTCGTCCTATTAAGAGTTTTCCTTTATAACAATGAAAATGGCCTTGGTTCCCTTTCCAGAGAGATATTTGGAATAAGCATCAGCTAAAAGTAAAGAATAGGGAAGTGTGATTCCAACAAATCCTCTGTTCTTTACTAATAATAACTGATATTATGAGTAAATGATAACCCACAGGTGAGAGCTGTCAGGGCTGATGTCAGTGGCAGACCATCCTCTGATGTCTGATTTTCAGTCAGGAGCATCCTTCTCCACTCTCTCCTTGCTTGTAACATTGGAGGTTGCAGAGATCCAAAATATTCACTGCCATCCCCGCCACTACCCCAGTTCCCAGTAAATAATAGATACAGTGGCCAGCAGAGGGTTAAAATCAGCTTTATTAATGGATTGGAGAGCACAGCTGGGACCTGAGGCCTAAGCGAGGTTCCTTTCTTCTTCTTCTTCTCTGAAGTGACGGCTGCTGAGCCCACTGGGTGGGGCCTACTGAACTTACGCACCGAGTCACAGATGGAAGTTGGAACCTGGAGAACCGAGTCCTGGCTGAGCTCACCACGGGCATGTTCTGCTGGGTCTGTTTACTGCATGGAGACTGGAAGCCCAAATGCAGGTCCAAGAGAAAAGGAGAGAGAGAGAAAAGAAGCAGGAGGACAAGTAAGCAGGGACCTTCAGCACATTGTCTCCGCCCAGTAGAGAAAGATGGCCCAGAGGGACTCAAGCCCCACCAACCACAACCACCCCAGAAGTCACCCGAGAGGTGGAAGCCTATCCCCAGTAATTTTTCTCCAGGGTGGGAATGTTAGTGGGAGACTCTTCCTCTAGTTGGCTATGGAGAAAATGTAGGAATAAAGCAAGAGTTTCCTACATGCAGTGAGGTTGGGTCAGGAGTTCAATGAAACTGCTCAATGAGTAAGTGGCCAAGTGCCATTTTGTGTGAGTCTTTTGGGTCAGCAGATGCTGACCCAAACAAAGGCACTGGCTTGAGATGCTGAAGCCAGAACTATAGGTCCATAAGATTCCTCACACTTGAATGCTAATCACTGAATTCCTTTTCTTGCCTGCAGTCTCTAGCCTGTACTTCTAAGGACTGCTAAATAAAAACCTGACACAAGAAGCCACCACAGCTGAGGGCCATTTCTGCTTGACCTCTATTGTGTTCCTACAATTAAGAGAACTTTCCCACCCCTTTTGTTTCACTCCAGGTAACACCTTTTGGTTTAACTGTCAGGTATGGAGTTTTGGCTTTGCGCCAAAATGGAAGATATGTCAAGGCTGCACTGGGCAGAAGGGAGAACAGAAGTGGAAACGTAAGATCCTTCCAGGGCGCATGAACGCATAGAGGAGTTTAATGGCAAGCGTCGCAGAGTTGAGTCTGATGCAGCT
>PVKP010035614.1:0-23147 GCA_004027715.1 Plecturocebus donacophilus | reverse complement strand
AAACTGACCTAAAAAATTAACAGACCAACCACAGTCTATGACAAAAAGCCCAGCTACCAGTTGGCTGTATGACTAGGGACGCTGAGGGAACCATTCCCACAACAGGCGGTCGCCCAGCTGGAGCCAAGGAGAAACCTCACTCAGCTGCCACCACTAAGAGCCGGAAGCCCCGAGCCCTGTTTTCCCTTCTGGTGCTTCAGGTGTGATTCATGAATCCTTCCTTTGCTCAAATAAACTGTTTAAATTTATTTTGCCTAAAATTCTTCTAGCCCCTAAACCCTAACCCGTAACCGGTAACCCCTAACTCTAACCCTCACCCGTATCCCTAACACTGACCCTAAACCCTAATCATGCATTACTTTCTACGTTTGCATCGGTATGTCAGGGCTGATCATGAAGAGTGCCGTATTGGCAAGGCCGCGTGGGTCCTGCGGATTTTATATGAACATTTTCGTGCCGAGGCTTTGCAGCAGCATTACAGGTGTTTTCTACACAGACAACACACCGCGGGTGCTGTATTCGTCCTTCGGATGTTCTCTCTGCCTTAGGAACGCTCTATTTGTGTTCTGAGGCTGCGGTGTGGACCTCACACTGCGGCCGCCTGGCCTTGGGTGAGGAGAACCTCTGCGAGCAGGATTCAGAGGGGCTTTTGTGTCGTTTTCCACACTGAGACCTTCTTACTAGTCTCTGACCCTCAACAGTCATGGCTGCCAACAGGAAGGATTTTACTCACCGTGGACGCGGCCCAGAGTTGTCCAAAAGCGAGGCAGTGCCCCCAGGGTCTGTGCTGAGAACGCTGTTCTGCCTTCGCGGTGCCCGCGGGTCTGCGCTGAAGAGAACGCAGCTCCGCCCTCGCAGTGCTCCCAAGGTCTGTACTGACTAGAACCCAACTCCGCAAACCGCCAGACACCTGCGCCGTGACGCCCAGCGCGGCCTCAGGAATCTGAAAAGGCAGGATCGGGCGCCCCCTGCCGGCGGCTAGGGCCACTGCAGGGCCCTCTCAGTGCAGTGACCGGCATCCCTTGCTGGCAGCCGGGGCACTGCAGGGCCCTTTGGCTCACAGTGTAGTGGCAGCACGCCCCCTGCGGAGAACCACGGCAACGCAGGTCCTCTTGCGCAGGGTGTGGTGCCTGTGCTGCTGCGCCTTCTTGCTCGCGGTGTAGTGGTGGCATGCCCCATGCTGGCCCTGGGGACACTGGCCCTGGGGACACTGCAAGGCCCCGTTGCTCATGGTGTCTTGGTAGCACTCCCGTGCTGGCAACCAGAGCACTGCAGGGTCCTCTCGCTCACAGTGTGGTTCCTGTGTGTCCCCTGCTGGCAACCAGGGACGCTGCAGGGCCCTCTTGCAACAGTGTAGTCAGCAAAATTAACAGATTCTAATTTTTTAAAACATGGTCGACCGGGCGTGACGGCTCACGCCTGTAATCCCAAGACTTTGGGAGGCCGAGGCAGGCGGATCACAAGGTCAAGTGATCGAGATCATCCTGGTCAACATGGTGAAACCCCGTCTCTACTAAAAAATACAAAAATAAGCTGGGCATGGTGGCACGCGCCTGTAATCCCAGCTACTTGGGAGGCTGAGGCAGGAGAATTGCTTGAACCCGGGAGGCGGAGACTGCAGTGAGCCAAGATCGCGCCACTGCACTCCAGCCTAGCTCCTGGCAACAGAGCAAGACTCTGTCTCAAAAAAAAAAAAAAAAAAAAAAAACATGGTCAAGACCCAGGAAACACAGAAGACAAATTTTAATTAATTTGATGGAATAATCTTGAAGTTTGAGAGAGTTCACATATTTCATCAAAGGTAAAGTTTCAATGTTTATAAAAACATTATTGCCAGGCACGGTGGCTCATGCTCATAATCCCAGCACTTTGGGAGGACGAGACAGGTGGATCATGACATCAGGGGTTCGAGACCAGCCTGAGCACCATGGTGAAACCGCATCTCTACTAAAAATATAAAAATTGGCTGAGTGTGCTGGCTCGCACCTGTAATCCCAGCTACTCAGGAGACTGAAGCAGCAGAATTGCTTGAACCAGGGAGGCAAGAGGTTGTAGTGAGCCAAGATCACGCCATTGCACTCCAGCCTGGGCGACAGAGTAAGACTGTCTCAAAAAAAATTATTTTATGTACCATTACAAACATACTGACAATGAAACTGTGACTTTTGCAACAAAGGGAAAAAATGTTACAGAGGTATATAAAATATTTGAAGTTTCTGTTGTGAGTTTTAATATGCCTACTTTTAAATTTTTCATTATTCTTTCAACAGCTTTAACGAGCCATTAAAACACAAACCAAAGCATTTATGGAAGGAGTGAATGTTTCCTCTGACCTCAGGATCAGAGGCAACTCGGCTGCCCATCCCCAGCTTTTCACCCCAACCATCCGGGGGGCGCCACTAAGCATTCTCCTTGGTTCCAATATCTTTTCCCAGAAACAAACCCGTATATGTAAAAGGTACTCTGGCGTGCTGTGATGACTCGCAGTCAAAGCTTCAGTGGAGGGAGAGTTCTACAATAACCCCTGTAGAAGACTACACAGAAGGAAATGCCGCAGAGCTCCCTCCTCCAGGCTTAGGGCCCAGACAGGAAGCTTTTTGCTTACCTTTTCCTCGGAGGGCACAGGTGTCCAAAGGCAGTGGCGTCTGCCCAGGTGAGTCCAGAGAATAACGAAGCTCCATCCTCACCGGGAAGCAGCCCCAGGTCCCCAGGCATCCCAAAACCACAGCCTCTCCTCCAGAAGAGAAGGAAGCCGTGCAGTCCGCAGGTGGAAGGCGGGATGCTGCCGGGCGGATTAGATCCAGGTTGCATGCTGTTAAGCAGGGGCCCCGCACCCCCTCCAGCAGTCCTGGTGAATCACTGAAATTCAGTGTTGGGATTATTCCAGGCCATAATTTTGGAAATTTTAAATGAAATCAAGCCCACCATCCCATGCCTTGATCATAACGAATGGAGATAAGCAGCAGCAAAGAAGATGCACAGTAGACAAAACTCAACTGATTTTTTTTTGCATCAACAATAACGTGTATAAATAATTGGAACTTAAAATATTAAAATACCATTTACAACAGCACTCCCAAAATGGAATCCATTAAGTATAAATCTCACAAAACATATAAAAACCATTAAGAAAACCATGAATCACAGTTGAGGTAAATAAAAATAAACATATATAAGGCCAGGCATGGTGGCTAATGCCTGTAATCCCAGAACTTTGGAAGGCCGAGGCAGGTGGATCATCTGAGGTCAAGAATTCAAGACCAGCCTGATCAACATGGAGAAACCCAGTCTTTACTAAAAAATACAGAAATTACCCGTGTGTGGTGGCATGTACCTCTAATCCCAGCTACTTGGGAGGCTCAAGCAGAATTGCTTGAACCCAGGAGGCAGAGGTTGCAGTGAGCCAAGATAGAGCCATTGCAATTCAGTCTAGGCAACAAGAGCTGAAATCCATCTCAAAAAAAAATTTAAAATACATGTGTATATGTAAATGCAGAGATATTACTTGTTTTAGAGAAATACAGTCATTATTCTGAAGGTGACAATTCTTTCAAACTTGATCTATAGATTAAGCCAAATCACAATCAAACAACTACCTAAACCAGAATGGATGACATAAGGCTGAAGAAGAACAAAGTTTAAAATGTAACACAACCAGATCGAAACACTTACGTAAAACCACAGTAATAAAGAAAATGTGATATTGGTGAAGGAGTAGATACACAGATAAGTGGAACAGAATAGAGAATCCCATAATATACTCAAGCCAACTGATTTTTTCAAATGGGGCAAAGGAAGGCTGAGGTGGGTGGATCACCTGAGGTCAGGAGTTCGAGACCAGTCTGGCCAACATGGCTAAACCTCCTCTCTACTAAAAATACAAAAATTAGTCGGGGTTGGTGGCACGCGCCTGTAATCTCAGCTACTCAGGAGGCTGAGGCAGGAGAATCGCTTGAACCAGGGGCAGAGGTTGCAGTGAGCTGAGATCACGCCACTGCACTCCAGCCTGGGCAACAGAGTCGGACTCTGCCTCAATGAATAAGAAATGAAACAAAATCAAACAACAGCAATAACAACAAAAACCGTGCCTTCTCCACTACAACTCTCCACTATGGGAGTTCCTGACCAAAAATTCAAACATCACAAAGAATCTCTCAATGCTTCTCAACAGAACCCCTGAGGGAATTCTAGATACTTCTATTTTTTATTAGTGATAAAGCTCTGTAACTCGCTGTGTTAAACAACCAGACCATCCACACCTGCTTTTCCTGGGGTGCACTCAAAGGGGGCAAAGGCAATTCAATGGAGAAAGAAAAGTGTGCTCCACAAATGGCAACAGAACTAGAAACCGTATGAGAAAACTGTGAACAAAGACACAAACTTCCTGAAAAAATCATTCAAAATAGAGAATAGACATAAATTTTCAAATGCCATGTTTTAATACAAGAAAAATCTACATGGCCTTGGGTTTTGGAATGAGCTATTAGACATAATATCAAAAGCCAAGGTCTCCCTCTGTTGCCCACGCTGGAGTGTAGTGGCAAGATCATAGCTCACTGCAACCTCAAACTCCTGGGCTCAAGTGATCCTCCCAGCTCAGTCTCCGAAAATGCTGGGATTACAAGCATGAGCCACAGTGCCAGCCAACACGTGGTTTTCTATGGTGCAATACATGCATACTTTTTTTGGTAGCAACCACAGAATAAACAAAAACATCAAAAATAGTAATATTAACACTTGTCATGAGGAAAAAGCAACTTAAAACAACAATGGGAATAGCACTGAATATCTACTAAAATGGTCAATTTTTTTTTTGAAACAGAGTCCTGCTCCATTCCCCAGGCTGGGGTGCAGTGGTGCAGTCTCAGCTCACTGCAGCCTCCACCGTCTGGGCTCAAGCAATCCTCCCACTTCAGCCTCACAAGTAGCTGGGACTGCAGGCATGTGCCACCACACCTTGTTACTTTTTTGCATTTTTAGTAGAGATGGGGTTTCGCCATGTTACCCAGGCTGGTCCTAAACTCCTGGGCTAAAGAATCTACCTGCCTTGGCCTCTCAAAGTGCTGGGATTACAGGCATGAGCTACCATGCCCAGCAAAATGGCTAGAATCTTTCTGTAAATGCAATAGAAATTGCAACAGGAACTCTCATTTATTGCAGGTGGAATGCATAACAGTACAGCAAGTATATACCCACCTTTGATTACTTTTGATCACTTTTTTTTTTTTTTTTTGAGACAGAGTCTCACTCTGTTGCCCAGGCTGGAGTGCAGTGGCGCAATCTCAGCTCACTGCAGCTTCTGCCTTCCGGCTTCAAGCGATCTTCCTGCCTCAGCCTCCTGAGTAGCTGGGAGTAGAGGCTCCCACCACCGTGGCCAGCTAATTTTTAAATTTTTAGTAGAGACAGGGTTTTACCATGTTGGACAGGCTGGTCTCAAACTCCTAACCTCAGGTGATCTACCCGCCTTGGCCTCCCAAAGCGCTGGGATCACAGGTGTGAGCCAGCAACCTTTGATTTCTGATCTCATGAATGTTTCTCAAATGCTTTCTCCACTACAACTCTTCACCGTGGGGAGCTGCTAATCAAACTATTCAAACATCACAGTAAGCAAAGACTCTCTCAATGAGTCTCAACAGAACCCCTGAGGGAATTCTGGAGACTTCTATTTTTTATTAGTGATAAAGCTCTGTGACTCACTGTGTTAAATACCCATACCATCCACACTTGCTTTTCCTGGGGCACTGGCCCAGCTCACAAGGGATGCCTAAGCCCCGATTGCCTTCTGAAAACTCAAGGAGCATCCTGGCTTCCCAGAATGCAACACAGGAGACCTGTCCATTTGGACACTGCACCTGGAAGAAACACAGTGTTACAAATAGAGGCTCCCTCTGCCAGGCTCCAGGCCTGCTCTCCCATCTGGGTACCTCCTGATCCTGTAAAGACCCTCCCTCTCTGGACTCAGGAGAGAATCCTGCCCCACAGCGCCCCCACCCACCCAGCCCTGGGTTGACTAACATCCAGCCATAAGTCATTCCTGCCCCTTGCTTATCTTTTCCCACTTCATTCACTCCAGGGGCACTAGCCGAGCCCTCCTCATCACCATGAGCTGTGGATCCAGAAGCGGAAAGCAAAACACAGTGCTCACAGAAGACCTCACGTGACTAGGAGGCAGGGGCTGGCTCTGCGCAATGGCAAGCAAAAAATAACGGGAATTCAGATGGAACTGGGAGATCCAGGAACCAGCCCTGAGGGGCTGGAAAAGATAATTCAAGGACAGGCTGTGTCTCAGGGGACGCTCAATGACCAGATACACCCAATCCTCTTTCTGCCCATTGGGACAGGTTCTAAGGGACACTGGTTGAGTAGATCTACCCAGTCCTCTTTCTACCCATTAGGATTGGCTGTCTTGGGGGGCACTGAGTGACAAGACCCATCCAGTCATCTTTCTTTCCATGAGGGAAGGCTCTGTCCAGGTGACACTGAGTGACAAGACCCACCCAGTTATCTTTCTACCCTTCAGGACAGGCTCTGTCTCAGGGAGATATTGGACAAACAGACCCATCGAGTCCTCATTCTACCCATCAGGTGCCATTCTAAGTGCTTGGCAGTCATGACCACACTCTCTTCCAACAGGACACTCAAGCAAATAGAGTGTTAGGAGGCAAAATGTGTTACACATGGAGCAGAGTCACTGTGAGGGTCACAGAGGGCAACTGTAGAGAGGGTCAGAGCAGGCACATGGAGGAGCTGGAGATCACAAAAGTGAACAGAGGGCAGTTTGCTAAGAAGTTATCAGCCTGGGCTCTGACAGAGACAAGAGGCCATTACGACCAGATCAGAGGGAGCAGGCGGGAGAGCAGAGATGGACTAGGACATTTAGGACATTCAGGAGAGCCACAGTCTGAGAAGGCGAGTTATTTTCTCCCGAGTCTAGAAGGCTAGAAAACAAGCATTAAAATGCCCTGATCTCAGACACGGGACAACAGGTCTGGAGGGTGAGGCTCATGCTGTCCTCCTTCGTGCCCACCAGAGCAACCACCTAACCTGATGTCCAGCTGCTGAGGGCATTCTTAGGTCAAAGAGACAGGACAAAAGTGTCCCTGAGTGGAGTGAGCAATGAGGAGAGCCCTGCTCAGTGGGCCAAAGGAAAGGGGCCGTGGAGCACTAAACCTTCGAGGAAGGTGCACAGAGAGATGGGCAAAAAAATCCCAATGCTTAAGGCGTGGCAGGGAAGCAGGCAGAGGGAGACTACCCCAGTCCCAGCTCCCACTGGGCTACCCACCCGCAATCCTAACCTGATCCATACACCAACCCGAACCAAACCAGAACCCAATCACAAATCCCAGCTTCTAACCCCTGAACCCTAACCCCAGCATTAACACTATCCCTATAATAGCTCTGCATTATAACGTCTGACATAGATTGAGTTTTATCTGTTTATGCAGTTATGAGCATCTGGACTTTCCCTTCGTGCATGCAGGAAGACTTTCCATGGCTTCCTGGCATTTGAGGAAGAGATGGAGCAGTTTCTGCACATCGACCATTCATTAGGCTGCTGTTAGGAATTCACAAACACCACAGCTATTAATCCTCTAAGTGATATGTATTGCCCCCTTTTTAAGTGAACCAGTGTTTTTTTCCCCATTCAAGCTCATAGCTTAATGCTCTTCATTAAATGTCTTTTCAGGCAACATTAAATTATATGGAAAACCAAGCTTTCGCCAAATAGCCCTGGGTTAAAAATCTTTCCCTTCACTTACCTGCTATGTGACCTTGAAATAATCAGGGAATAAATACTGGACTTAAATCATTAACATGGAAAATGTCAACAATTACGCCATGTGTGCCAAAGAGATATGCTAATGATAAACACTGTCTACAGAACCTCTGACTTAGCATAAGTGGTCAGTGAAATGTACTTGGTATAGTTTGTTACAAGTAATAACATTACCTTAAGATAAAAATGTGGTTATAATATTCTTGAATTTTCCTGAAGTGTCACCTCTACTGATGATTCTTACTATCAATATTTTTCTAATTAAAGTCACTATCATTAATTAGGTAAAATATATATAACATCATACGCTAATGACTAGGCATGGTTTTAATATATTATTATATTATTTTTACCATAATCCTATGATATAAAAGAATACTGAAGCTTAGAATGTTAAGTTTGTCTAAAATCAAACAGCCTTAAAGTGGTATGATAAAAATATGCCTGATAAACTGGGCGTGGTGGTTCATGCCCATAATCCCAGCACTTTGGGAGGCAGAGGTGGGTAGATCACCTGAGGTGCGGAGTTGCAGACCAGCCTGGCCAACATAGAGAAACCCCATCTCTACTAAAAATACAAAAAAATTACCTGGGCATGATGGCGCAGGCTAGTAATCCCAGCTACTCAGGAGGCTGAGGCAGGAGAATTGCTTGAACCCAGGAGGTGAAGGTTGCGGTGAGCCAAAATCGCACCATTTTGCTCCAGCCCGGCAACAAAAGTGAAACTCTGACTCAGGGAAAAAAAAAAACCCTGATATTTATACATGCTATACTCTTATTTTACTTTATTTCCTATTACAACAATAAAATTTATAAAATCTCAAAACCATTCTTCCACACAATATCTACCTTTCTCTCTGCTATACATAGAAGAAAAAGAAAAACATCAGTAATATAATAGTTACATAATACATAATTTATATATATATCAATAATATATCCTCCTGGAGCAATATAATAATGATAAATTAATTATCATTTCCTCAAACATGGTAAGTTTAAAACCCTTTGTATTGTGCTGCATATATTGCTTTGGGAGTCTCACTCCTTGAAAGGCCTCTGATGTCCTCAAGGCAAAGCAAGAGAGACTCAAAGGAAGTTTTCGTCTGAAGTCTGTGGAAGGAAGACAGGGAGGGAGTGAAGAACACAGACACATGGGAGATGGAAGACCGAGCGGCTGTGGGACAGTGATCAGGCTGGATGTTTCCGTGGGCTCAAAGCTGGACCCCAGGGCTCTGGAGTTCTGGAGGACTAGCACGAAGGAGCAGAGGGAGGGAAAACATGTAGCAAGAAAATTAACGGTGCGCTGCAGCCACAAGTAGGAACTAAAAGACTTTCTGTCATAAAATATATAAATGGAATTGAGAAAGTAAAGTGGGGTGAATTTGGCCACCAAGAGGAGGATGGTGTGAGTGGCCCTGATCTTGGGTGAGGTCCTGTGGGTGAGTTTAGGGTTGTGAACATGCTGAATCCTCTGGTGGTGTCTGTGCAGGAGACATACCATGTAGACACTGGCTGAGACCATGAGGACCATTAACATGGCTGCCAGAAAGGATAGTGGGATTGCAGACATTCCAGACACAGAGACCTCATACTGACTCACTGATTTGGATGGGAGAGATGGTGCTGAATGCCAGATTCGGGGTCAAGCAGAGGCGGCAGGAGGAGCCAACATTCTTAGTTATCTTGCCTCTGAAAGCTACCCACACCCTACTTCTGGGGCTGACAGTGACTGCCTGAAGGCAGCTCAGCAAACAAGTAGTGCAGAGTGAAAGATCATGGGATGCTGTATGGAAGTAATAAATGACTTGACACCCAAAATTTTTCAGGGCATGTGAAAGTCCCAAATCTTCCATCATTTGATGTATCCCCTTGGAGAGAAGAACAAAGGAACTGGCCACAGCTAAGTTGGACAGAATGAAGTCTGTGGACTTCAGTCTGTGCTCAGTGAGAAAGGAGGAGCTGTGAATGCAAAGAAGGAAGGCATTTCCCAGGATGCCATCTCCCACCTGGAGCAGGAACACAACCTTCAGGGCCACATCACCACAGTCATCTGCACCATGAGGCATGTGGTAGTCTAGGGACCCAGGTAGTCTCCCAAGAAGTAATAATAATAATATGGCTATGCTGTGTTACAGCTGCCCCAGTGAGCCCAAGAATTAAAGGGATCTTGGACTGCACCACCTGCACTGAAAGGGGAAGGGTACTTGAACACCTGGGAAAATAATTGTGTAGCAGAGGAACCCACAAGCCCAACAGAACAGTCACTTATTATTTCTTGACCAGCACTTTGGCTAACACCTGTAATTCCAACACTTAGGGAGGCCAAGGTGGACAGATGGCTTCAGCACAGGAGTTCAAGGCCAACCAGGACAACACGGTGAAATCCCATCTCTAAAAAAATTACACAACTTAGCAGTGCATGGGGGTGCACACCTGTAGTCCCAGCTACTCAAAAGGCTGAGGTGGGAGGATTCCCTGAGCCCAGGAAGTGAAGGCTGTGGTGCACCGAAATCGCACCACTGTACTCCAGCCTGGATGACAGAGTGAGATCCTGTATCAAAAAAAATAACAAAATAGTCTGGAAGCAGTGGGTCACACTTGTAATCCCAACACTTTGGGAGGCCAAGGAGAGTAGATCACGAGGTCAGGAGTTAGAGACCAGCCTGGCCAACATAGTGAAACCCTGTCTCTACTAAAAATACAAAAAAAAAAAAAAATTAGCCAGATGTGGTGGCGCGAGGCTGTAATCACAGCTACTCAGGAAGCGGAAGCAGAATTGCTTGAGCCCAGGAGGCAGAAGTTTAACATTTGAATCTAGCTGGAGAATAAAGGAGACCAGCAGGAGGAAAACAAGGACAAGCACTTTAACCAAAAGCACGACAGAGCCATGAATCAGGACACAGGGAAGCTCTCCTCATCAGGAAAGAACCAGCAGCCATGTGTGGCTGGGGTGGATTCCATTAGACAGGTGGTTTAATACTTGAGGACCTGGTCTGTAGTATAAAGTCAGCTATAAGAATAGAATTCCACACACCTTCTTTCTTAAAGGATTAAACTGGAAAATGCAAGGTGTTCTGGCACTTAAAACTTCAATTTTATAGTAGGTATTGTTATTAACATCATAATCACTATTAGAGTGTTATAACACATTTCTCTTGCTTTGAATTAAGTAGAATAGTGATGGAATTTGACAATAATTTTAGTCCCATATGGTTTCATATCAAAAAACATAAGGTAGTTTAGCAGATATCATTCCCCACTGTTTACAGATTTCAGAAGATGATGAAAACTTCGAGGGAAGAGGGAAGTCCCTGGTGCTAGGGGATCATAGAGGAGGGACTATTTTCCATAGTGTTGGAAGACTTTACAGAAGTACAGAAGTTTATATCATCCTGCAGGTCAATGTAGAGTGACTTGAGTTTCTACATACAAACTGAACCTCAGGCCTGGGTGCACCCTCAGGACAGAGCAAATAGCACCCCCCCACCTGACAGCAGAGCACAGAGGGCTCCTGTGGTGCCAAGGAAAAGGGAAGTGCTGGGCTTTGCTCCCATTCCTGTGACCATGACCACCCAAACACCTTTGTGCCCCTAAGGGAGTCAGCAGGACCGCGAAGAGACAGCTGGAAACGAAGATGAGGAGCATGTGAGTGAGGAAGTTCCCCACAGACCCAGCTTCCTGAACAAATGCACATTGAAGACACTCAAAACAGTCCTAATAGATGCAGGTAAATACATGAGTACATGAAAGGGCTGTAGAATGACCCAGACTGAAGATACAGGAGACACAGTCCAAGAAAGGGAGGAGAAAAATAATAAGCCACTCAGTATAGAAACACGCATACACACACACACACATAGTAGAGGTCAGAAGTCAGGAAAATTTTGCTTCTAGTTTGTTGGTTGCTAACTGTTGAATACCTAAATAGACTTAGAACGTTTATAGTCAACATTGTACCTACACCTTTAGTGCAAACTGCAGTTCTCATCTTTACGTGAGAGGCATAGGAGTAGAGCAGGAAAGCTGAGTATTAACACAAAGTCACCAAGTTCATCATGTTACTGCTGGTGTTGAACTTGTATCAGTCTGTTAGTCTGCCTCTAGTTTCTTTTCTAATTATACAGAAAGTTAGAAACTTGTCATTTTTCTTACACCAGAAAGAAACAATTCAAACCACACACACACCCAAACACAAGTACTCAGTCATTTACTCTAATCCAATCCAAACCCAGAAGAGAACATTTGTGAAAAGATTATCTCAGGTCCATGATACTGTATGTGTCTGCATGCACTACGTCATGATTTGGGAGCTGTATTGTCTATTTCAACATTTTTTTAAGAAATAGATTCTCTGTCACGCAGGTTGGCGTGTTGTGGTGCAATCACAGCTCACTGCAGCCTCAAACTCCTAGGCTCGAGCAATCAGGAGAAGGCTGCCTCAGCATCCCTGGTAACTGGGATTACAGGTACAAGCCCCTGTGTCCAGCTTATTCTGAAGTATAAAGAGCAAAATCATCCTTGCTGCTGAGACCAAGTTGGGGCAAAGAGCAATGAGATAAAGGGCCACTTTTCCTTTCCTAGAAGATGTAAATGCAAAGAGATTCAGAGATGGGCTTGAATTCAGCATGACAGCCTTTCCCATGGAGACTTTGGGCCAGCCAGAGACACATAGACTGCCCTAGTAACAACCCATTCTCTCAGCTGCTAGTATGTCAGAGTCCCTGCCATCCCCTCCCCTCACACTGTCCTCATCACAAGCTCCCTCAGCCCGGATCACCCAAAACAGGCCACTGAAATTTGCCTCAGGCAGGGCTGGGTACAGTCTGAGGCTGAAGGGACAAAGCCCTGGTTCACCCAACTCTGAGCATTGACCAGCTCTGCCAAAGGACACAAGTCTCTATGCACCATCCCGGCCCCTGAATCTGAGCCCCGGGGATGCTACTAGGCTCACCTTTGCTGCTGTGGCCATGGGCAAAAGCATCAGCATCAGAAGGCACAGAAGGCACCTGTGGCCAGTAATACAGGAACGGGATTCCCAAGCGCATCCCCCAGTGTAGCCATCACTATGTTACCTGCAGATACAGTGATGCTGTCTGCAAAGGGAGTCTGGAGCATTTCCAGGAAGGAGCAAACACAGGTGCCAGGTGCACATTTTGAGCAGAACTAGCCAGTGATTAACTACAAGGCTTAAAAAGCAGCATGCACAGCTAGAAGGAACACATCTCTCGGCTCCCTGGGGCTGCAGGACAAAGTCCAAGCCAAAGTGAGGAGAGGTAAAATGCACTGAGTAGGGGGCACCGACTCTCCCTGATAGTGTCCCCCATGTGGGTTCACTGTCCTCTCTACTGGGGAACTCAATACATTCATGGTCACCTGTGGAATATCCTCAGAGGCGAAACACCACCCACTCCCAGACAGGGGTATGCTCTGTCTCCAATACCCAGCTTTCTCGCCTTCCCTCTGACCCTGCCTGTCAATCCACACACCCTCATGCAGGGGTTCTAACCCCCTCAAAGCATCTAGGGGCTTTCAAACATCTGCCCTGCATGAACCTGACAGTCCTGTACACTACCTCTACCCCCTGCCCTCACCCCTAGCGAAGGTTTCTTCTCTTCATTCTCTGAATTATACATTTGCACTCCACATTTATACGTCTTCTCCAAGTTTCCTTCCTACTCTGAGACTGCTGACTTTTATGTGTTCTTCTATCCAGAGGATTGGAGACATTGCAAGGTAGTCCTCCACACCTGTTCTCCATGCCTAAGTTCTAAGGCCTTGTCCCTGATACTGGCCTCACGACAGAGGACTTTTCCTTATTCAGACATGACCACTCTGTGAATTATTTTACCCCTCCCAAAGTAGTTGGCCAACTCAGGAGATTAAGACTTTTTAGTTGGCCAGGCACAGTGGCTCATGCCTGTAATCCCAAGGGAAGTCAAGGCATGAAGATCACTGACCAGCTCAAGCCAGGAGTTCAAGACCGGCCTGGGCAACATAGTGAGAGCTCATCTCTACTAAAAATAAAAATAAAAAAATTAGCCTAGTGTGGTGCCACACACCAGTGGTCCCAGCTACTCAGGAGGCTGAGGTGGAAGGGTTGCTCAAACCCAGGAAGTCCAGGCTGCAGTGAGTGGTGACCATACCACTGCACTCCAGCATGGATGATACAGTGAATCCCTGTCTCAAAAACAAAACAAAACAAAAACAACTTTTAAATAAACATGTAACTATATGTTTCATGTTTTAGTGTCATAGACTTCCTCGAGTCAAATCACTTAGTAAGAATGGTGGTCAGTCTATCTCATATACGTTAAGGTATCCAATTTCAACCATCCAGAAACTGGTGCCAAGTGTAGCTAGCCTCCAAGCTACAGTTTATCCACCTAACTGTGAAAATATCAGCCCCTCTAAATCATGCATTGTATGTGTTCATATTGCCATTGTCTTAGTGAATTCAGGCTGCTATAACAAAAATCCCATAGACTGAGTGACCTAAAAAACAAACATGTCTCACAGTTGTGAGGACTGAGAAGGCCAAGATCAAGGTGCCAGCCGATTCAGTTCCCGGTGAGGGCTTACTGGTTTACAGTGCTGTATTCTCACGTGGTACAGAGAGAGATCATCTCTCTTGTGCCTCTTGTTATAAGGTCACTAATCCCATTTATGATGGTTCCAGCCTCATGAACCTAATACCAACACTTTGGGGATTAGGCTTCAACATTAATTTGGGGGGGAACAGAAGAATTTATTGCATAGCATTCCACCTCTGCCCCGAATAAATTAACGTCCTTTTCACATGCAAAATACATTTATTCCATCCCAATAGCCCCCAAAATCTTACCTCATTCTAGCACCAGTTCTAAAGTCTACAGCCCAAAGTCCCATCTAAATACTATCTAAATCAGATATGGGTGAGACTCCAGTTATGATTCATTCTGAGGCAAAATTCTCCTTCAGCTGTGCATGTGCAAAACCAAACAAACTATGTGCTACCAAAAAAACAACACTAGGACAGGCACAGGAGAGACAATCCCATTCCAAAGAGGAGAAACAGGGAAGAAGAAAAGGGTGACAGTTTCCAAGCAAGTTCAAAACCTAGCAAGACAAATTCCATGAGGTCTTAAAGTTCAGTAACAATCCTCTTTGGCTAGGTGTTCTGCCTTCAGATTCACTGGGGCTGATGCAGATGTGTGAAAGGGGAAACAATGGCCCACTGAAGACTTCACCATGGTATCTAGGAGATGGCTCTGAGCACGGTTGGAAATGGAAGATGACAGCATAGTTAGAAGCATAAGCATTATGCCAGCAATAAGTATATGGTGCCAGTCCCTCGTAACTAGAACACACTGTCCAGGTAACAGGAGTGATCCAGCTCGCTATTACGCCTTATATCACACTAATGAAATCTTTGCATCTTACACCAAGAAGTTTGGGCTCAGTGAGTCTGGAGACTCTGATAAGTTGCACAAAGACAAAAAATGTTCATAGTTCATGATTGATTAGAGTCTTCATAAATTTGGGGGAAAAATATGCTATAGTTTTAAAGATAACAGCAAACAAGAAAAGATAGTTGCCTTCATCAGTTTGGGCTGCTATAACAGAATACCATAGACTGGTGGATTAAAAAACAAGCATTTATTTCTTACAATTCTGGAGACTGACAAGTTCAAGATCAAGACACAGGCTGATTCAGTTTCTGGTATGGGCTGTCTTCCTGGTTTCTAAGTGATGCTTTCTTACTATATCCTCACATGGCAGAAGACATTCATCTTAAGAGAACACACAAATAATCATGAATAGAATGTTGAAAGAAATATGAACTGCAAAGGCCATTCTGATGAGGTCTCAGATAGAAATAAAGAACATATTATTGGACAATGAAGAAACAGCAATCCTTGTTATAAAACGGCAAAGAATTTGTCAAAATTGTGTTTATGCTCTAGGGTTTTGTGAAAGGTACAATTTGCAAGTAATAAAATTAAATATTTAGCTAATTTGTTTTTTATATTATCTTTGAATTGACAGATAAAATTGCATATATTTATCATGTATGTTACTGAAGAGAATTCTAAGCAAAGTGTTGAAGGAGTGGCTTTATTCCTCCTGGCTGGTTATAGTAACATGTAAGAAAAAAAATGAAGATGAAATTTTTATGCAAAAAAGAACTAGAAATTACAGATGGGAAAATTCTCAACCTATCCATATTGCACACACAAAAAATGTAGATAGCATGTTTTCAAGTGTGATGGCTTTGGTGCTAAAGAAAATAAAACTAAAAAGACAAAAAAATTAGCATGTTTGGAAGAGGGCACTATAGTGTGACAGGCTGACTGATAAAATTAGTGTGGGTGTGACTGCCTAAAAGTTCAATATAAAGCACAGTGATAAATTAGTATTTATCCATCATCTTCTAAAAGGAGCATTCTAACAACTAAAGCTGTTGAAATAGAGTGTGTGCTACCTGTGATAGAGTTTCCCTATTGCTAGAAGTGTATATTCAAGGACGCTTTCTCATCAGTCATGGTTAGTACTTCCTGTGACTCCATCAGTAGATACTAACAGTGGATATCATTGCGGGGTAGAAATATGGGGTGATTTAATGATCTTCTTTATATCTTCATGCATGCCCTGCATTTTTACAATACAATTATGTTATTTTGTAGTCAGAAAACACAGTCATTTCTATTTATTTAAAAATTAAGAGGGCTTTTTAAATTAGGTCTGACTGAGAAAATATTAAGGAGGCAGTAACCCTCCTCAATGTTGAATATTTCTTTTTTGTTTTTGAATATTTCTTTTAACAAATTATTCAGTAAAAGGTTTCATCTCTAAGACTTTTCATGAAATGTCATCCCATACATAGTATATAAGATCTGAGAGTCAACTCTGCAAGAGAAACAAACAGATAACAAACTAGGAATCACACACAGAAAAGAGAACCAAAGTAGAATTTCTGCGATGAAACTTTAACAGAAGCATAAAAAGCCAAGAGACAGTAAAGTCAAACCTGATGACCCTCCTATTTTGTCAAGAGAGTAGGAAATAAGAAGGCTGGACTCAGGCAGCCCTGAGACAGCATAACCTACACACACATGAGCCACACTTAAGACACAGTTCCAGAAAGCAGAATCCTGGGTCTGGCTCCTTTCTAATGTGTGACCTCGCATGAGCCACTTAATCTTTTTGTGCCTGATTCCCTGTCTGAAAAATGGGATGATAATTGCATTTATCTCCAAGAGTTTCTCTGAAGATTAAATGAGTTAACACAGGTAAAGAACTTAGAACAGTGCCTGGTACATGGTAAGTAGAATACACGCTTAATGCATTTTAGGATTTTTATTTTTACAAAAGAATTTGATGATTAACTACTCATCTATAACAAGTAGATTGACATAAATGATATTCAAAGCTTTTCCCATCTCAAACATCAAAAAATGTTCTGTTTCTGTGGTCAGGGTGGGATCTATGAGATCAACAACTGTATCACCAAATAAGAAAGCCTTTGAATAATGAAGCAGAAGAATAGGCTATTCTTTAAAAACACCTAAGCTGCAAATCAAAATTTAATAAGGAAGGAAACCCGATTCCAACCGGGGCCTATCCTGCTCAAGTTACTCCCTCATCTCTGTACAATGCTGGTCCCCTGCCACCGCTAAAAGCGCAGCAGTAGATTTGTGTAGCACTCAGAAAATAAGTATTTCACCTAAGGATCCTCACAAAAAGCACCAACAGGACCTACAGAAACAGTGGTTTTGCTTTTAGGAAAGTCTAGCCTAATACTCAACGGATAAAAGTTAATGCAGAAGGTATTAATAGTAATTTTACAGGGGAAATACAAATTGTAATGTCATCTTCCATTTCTTGCAGTGCTAAACCTAAAAAACGCATAGCACAACTCTTAATTTTACCTTACATCAAATTAGGTCAAAGCAAAGTTAAAAGGATTGGAGGATTTGGAAGTACAAATAAGCAGGGTGAAGCTGCATATTGGGTAAATCAAATTACAAATAAATACACTACATATAAAGTCACTATTCATAGAAAAAATATTTAAAGGTTTAGTTAATCCTAGCACAAATGTTCCCATTATTTCTATTCAGCACTGACCCTCTTCTTGGCCTGTGTAAAATCTTCAGTCTAATATAGTCAGATCCAGGCAGGCCTCAGAAGTTTATCAAATCTGTCTTATCTTACCACGAAAAGGGCCTGAAGGACAGCCTGGACCTATTCAGCCTATTGTGACTCAGATTCCTATTCACTTGTGGGGAAGAAACTTATTACAGCAGTGGGGAACCAAAGTCTTAATACCTGAACAATCCTGTAACTCCCAAAATCAACAAATAATGCAGGACATGGGATATGTGCCTGGAATGGGAATAGAAAAAAATTTACAGGGTTTAAAGGAATCTTTAAAGTTGAGGGACAAAGTTCTCAACATGGTTTAGGATATCATTTTTAATGACAGCCATTGTTAAACCTCCAAAACCAATAGCTTGAAAATGGTTAAATAATAAACCAATTTGGATAGAACAATGGCCACTTACAAAGGAAAAACTGGAAATTTTAAAAAACTTAGTTGTTAAACAATTAGAAAAAGGACATATCGTTCTCACATTTTCACCTTAAAACTCTCCTATTTTTGTAATTAAAAAGAAATCTAAAAAAAAAAGTTAACAGATCTTAGAGCAATTAATGCAGCTATACTACTTTCACCCACTATGATTCAGAAAAATTATCTACTAACTGTTATTGATTTGAAGGACTGTTTTTTTACAATTTCTTTGGCAGAAAAGGACTGTAAGCAATTTGCGTTCACTATTTCTAAGTAATCAAAAACCTACTAAAAAATATTACTGAAAAGTGCTTCCTCAAGGGATGTTAAACAGTCCCACAATCTGTCAGACTTACGTGAACAAAGCTATTAAACCCACCAGAAAAAAATTTCCTCAGTGTTATATTATTCGTCACATAATATTCTTTGTACTGCACCAAATAAAGAATTACTTATACAATGCTATAACCATTTTAAAAAAGAAATCCATTCAATGTACTGGGTTAATAACAGCCCCAGATAAAACTCAAACTACAACTCCTTATTTGTATTTGGGGCACATTGGTAAAGAAAAATACCACTATATCACCTCAAAAGGTGTCCATCAGAAGGGATCATTTAAAAACTCTAAATAATTTCCAGAAGTTACTTGGAAATATCAATTAGATAAGACCGACTTTAGCCATTCCAACTTATGCTATGAGTAATTTGTTTTCTATTCTTTGAGAAGTTTCCAGTCTAAATAATCCTCAAGAGTTAATTTAGAAAGCTAAAATTGAATTGCAAGCAATTCAAGAAAAAAATTCATAAGGCTCAAGTAAATAAAATTAACACTAACAAGCCTTTAACATTATTAATTTTCCCTGTACAACACTCTCTTACAGGAATTACTATTCAAAATCAGGACTTAGTGGAGTGGCTGTTTTTAACTTCATAATAGCACTCACACTCTTACTCTATATTTGGACCAACCTGCAACTTTGACTGGAATAGGGAGGTCTCAAGCTGTGAAATTACATGGATTTAATTCCATAAGAATAATAGTGCCTTTTATAAAAATTCAAATTCAGCAAGCCTATATTAATACTCTAACATGGCAAACCTATTTGGCAAATTTTGTGGGCACTTTAGATCATCCAAAAAACAAAAAATTTTCAATTTTTTAAATTAACCAAGTGGATTTTGCCCAAAATCACTAAGTCAAATCTCATTGAAAATGCAGAAAGTGTTTTACAGATTAAATCTAGTAACAGTAAAGCTTCTTATTCAGGATCTAAAAGCAAAGTTATTCAAACTCCTTAGACACAATTGGGCCTGGAAGAGGAGCCAGGGAATGGTGTGGCCAGAATGGACAACTGGACTTTGACTCTAGGCCATACATAGGCAGACTGACTAGTGATGGTGCAACCAGCTCAGGCAGCTTTATGTAAGGGCACCTGCTAGGTAGGAACATGCACCCCACCCCAGACCCCAATCCCAGACCACCTGCCTGCACTGGGCATTGTCTCATCTTGGCAGAAAGGTGTGGGGGTGATGATCAGGTGGTGTGTCCCCGGGTCTCAGGCCTCAGTGGCTCGTTAGGAACTGCGCAGCCACTGGGCAGGGGCAGGGGGAGGGGCCCAGGGACCCTTTGTGTGCATCTGCCCATGGAATGTGTTCCACCCCAGCTTCTCAGCCCTCACTGGGAGAGGCCAGGGCTCCCGCCTGCTCTGTTTCCAGCTCTGACCCACTCACCCGGTGACTCTGATGGCTTCCTCACCCTAGCCTGGGTCCTCCTCTGTTAGGTGGCGGTCCCAGGCTTCCTGCAGACAGAAGCCAACCACCAGCCGCACCTTGGTGGTTGGACCTGTACTTTTTTTTTTTTGAGACAGTGTCTCTCACTGTCACCCAAGCTGTAGTGCAGCGGCGTGATCTTGGCTAACTGCAATCTCCACCTCCTGGGTTCAAGTGATTTTCCTGCCTCAGCCTCCTGAGTAGCTGGGATTACAGGCTCGCGCCACCACGCCCAGCTAATTTTTTTGTATTTTTAGTAGAGACAGGGTGTCACCATGTTGGCCAGGATGGTCTCTATCTCCTGACCTTGTGATCCTCCCACCTCGGCCTCAGAAAGTGCTGAGATTACAGATGTGAGCCACCATGCCCAGCCAGGACCTGGACCTCTTTACCCCACTGACCAGTGAGACCCCACTGGCCAGACTTTGGTGTACTACTTGTATATCGCCCTTTTCCCAGCGTGTTTTGTGTAATGACTGCTGTGTGGAGCTTCCATATAAGCTGCAGAATACAGAATGTCCTCTACCCTACAGAGCCCCACCATTGTCCCCCTGGGGCTGATCATTCCTGTGCTCAACTTGGTAAATGGCTGCTACTGGCTGGGAGCAGTGGCTCACCCCTATAATTCCAGCACTTTGGGAGGCCAAGGCGAGTGGATCACCTGAGATCAGGAGTTCGAGACCAGCCTGGCCAACATAGCAAAACCCTGGCTTTACTAAAAATATAAAAATTAGGCCGAGTGTGGTGGCTCACGCCTGTAATCCCAGCACTTTGAGAGGTGGAGGCAAGTGGATCACCTGAGGTCGAGAGTTCAAGACAAGTCGGCCAACATGGTGAAACGCCATCTCTTCTAAAGTTACAAAAATTAGCCGGGCATGGTGGCGCTCCCCTGTAATCCCAGCTACTCTGGAGGCAGAGGCAGGCGAATTGCTTGAACCCTGAAGGCAGAGGTTGCAGTGAGCCGAGATCATGTCACTGCACTCCAGCCTGGGCAACACAGCAAGACAGTTGAGAAACACTGTTTACCCTGCCCGCATGGCTCCTTTGTAGAGGATACCTTTTAGTGTGTAACTAGTGGTAGGTGGCTAACAGCTGCCTACTTGGGATATTCTTGAGCTACGTGTATATGTAGAACGCCTGTGTGTTAATAAGAATCACCTGTCAAAGAGCAACTAAATACGTGGAAGAGAATCTGCTCGGGCCCTTCAGCCTGGAGAGCTATCAGCCCCAGAGGCTCTCAGGCTGTTGGTCCCCAGGATAGACCACTCTATTGTGCTATCTGGGTGTCTGCCTCTCAAATACCTTCAGTGCTGCCTGGGTGGGCATATCCTGACCGAGCTGGTACTCAGTACAAGACTGTGTCTCAAAAAATAAAAATAAAATAACAAAAATGGCAGCTACAGCTTGTGCTGCTGAGTGCCATCCACCCACGTGGTTGCCCAACCCTGCATCTCCTTACGTTTTGTTGCTGAAGTCTTTTCTGTTCCCCTGCTCTTCACCTGAACTGCTCTTGAAGCCATGATGAGGGATAAGTAGGATGGTGCAGACAGGGATCCCTCCTGGGGTAAATCTCAGCTGTGAGGGGCCTGGGCTCACCCCATCCTGTCATCTCCTGAGCTTCATTTCAGCCAGAGGTCATCAAAGTTCAGCCTGTCCCCACCTGCTCTTCGGCCTCCCATGAGCCAAGGATGAATTTTACATTTACAAATGGTCAAATAAACCAAAAGAAGAATCATACTTGGTGATGTTTTGGAATTGGAGTTTTCAGTGCCCAGAAGGTAAGACCCTGTGAGATTGCAGCCACGTGTCTTCACTCACAGGTTGTCTGTGGGGGTTGCTGTCACGCTACAGCTGCAGATTTGAGTCTTTGCAATTGAGATAAATTGGCAAAGCTGCAAATATTGACCCCTAGCCATTGTGAGGGACTTTTTAGATGCTGGTTTGATAACTGGCTGGTGGGATCCTAGGCGCTGGGTCAGATTCCTCTCCACTCAGGGCTGCTCTGACCTTCACTGGGGTGTCTGTAAAGTGGGGGTGCCATGTGCCTATTGTGGAGGTGTTAAGCCCCAGAGCGTCAAACATTGGGATGTCTGCCTCTTGGTCACCCACCTCACCTGCAGAGGTCCCAGGACCTAATCCCAACCAGCAGGAGCAAGTGGTCTTTGTAAAGAGACACCATGAAGCTAAGTTGCCACCTGCACAGAGGTTGTGCCCTGGGGCTCACTCTCTAGGTCAAGGATGGTTCAGGGCTGATGTCATGAATCACACTCTGGTGGAGCCTCAGACACTCCAGGTACTGAATGAGTGCTGCTGGCCTGCTGTGATGGGGACAGCAAGTGGCATAAACGCTTGTAGCTGCAGGACATTAAGGCAGCTGTGAGGCTACCAGGAGTCACACCTCAGGTCTCACTCCTGGCACTTGCCCAGCTGGAATATTTATGCCCCAGGGGTCACTCTGTAACAGGACCAGGGAGCAATGGCCACAGGCTCTCTGCAGCTGGCCACTAAAAAGAGTCTTCTGCTCCCCTCTGCTAGTTTGCTAGGTCCTCTTCTCTCCTTAGGCACTTAATTGCCTGAAAGCAGACCCAAAATTGCTCCTTGGGCTGAAAAAGAGTCATTTTTTTCAAGCACCTGGAGTGGCTACATCCCCTGGAGACACAGGGGGAAGGGCAGGACACTGCCAGGGCGTGGGTGGAAGGTGCCGAAGGGGCCTTGCCAGGAAGGGAGGGAGCTCCTGCGAGTCTGCCCCTGCCAGCGGAACTCCATCTCCCGCAGGTGCACGCAGCAGCGCTGCCTGGTCTAGGATGCGGGACAGTGTGCAGCCCCTGCAGGAAGGCGCGGGCAGCCCCTCCGTGCTGGGCGCAGTCGCGGCGGGAGGCACGCGGGCCTGGGCATGGGCTCCCGGCCTCGGTGCCCGCCTCCACACCTGTGCGTACCCGCAGCGGCCCCACAGTGGGCTGTCCCGTGCACTCCTATAGTTCTTTTGAGACGGAGTCTCGCTCTGTCGCCAGGCTGGAGTGCAGTGGCGCGACCTCGGCTCAC
>PVKP010035613.1:11819-23260 GCA_004027715.1 Plecturocebus donacophilus | reverse complement strand
TGACTTTGTTTATCCACTATTGGGTCCTGTGCTTGTTCTTGTGACTGCGCAAATATAATAGGTTTCTGCCTCTCTGGTGCCTTGCATGGGTCAGTAACTTTTAACTATGAGTTTCCCCACCACCTGTGTGGTGTGCTGCTTTCATGTATGAGGTAATGGTATCTGTTCCTGTTAATGACGTAGGACAAATATATATATAATAACTGTATGCACAATAAAGTTGCTGTTTAAGCATTGCTATTCAAGTATTGCTTATTCAGCCCTCCAGACCCCGCTTTCTGTCTACCTTTTCTTCCGTGCACTCCCCTATTCAGGTTGGGACCCTCTTGCTGGCCAAGAGTCCCCGGCAGACGTGCCGGCCTCTCGGGAACCCAGATTTGGGAAGCAGAGGTGGGTGGATCACTAGGTCAGGAGTTAAACACCAGCCTGATCAACATGGTGAAACCCTGTCTCTACTAAAAATACAAAAATTAGCCGGGCATGGTGGCAGGCACCTGTAATTTTAGCTACTCAGGAGGCTGAGGCAGGAGAATCACTTGAACTCAGGAAGTGGAGGTTGCAGTGAACTGAGATCACACCATTGCACTCCAGCCTGGGCAAGAAGAGCAAGACTCCATCTCAGGAAAAAAAAAAAAGACCTAACAAATTAGCCACAGATTAGAAATTATGGTTTAGGAAATATGCAGCCAGAGGACACAAGATTCCTAACCTTCCCACTTGCTCCTGTGGGTAATATTATTGTTCTAAGACCTAAGATTGGTGTTTGACGTACTTTTGAGACCCTTCATTCTGTTGGATTAGCTGGCATCACACAGACCAATAAACTGGCTCACCTGCTCCTGTGGTCCCTAGCCAAGAAATGACTCAGTGCAGGAAGACAGCTTAGACTCCCTATGATATCATCCTATTTGCAACCAATCAGCATTCCCCATTTTCTAGCCTCCTGCTCACCAAATTATCTTTAAAAACCCTAGCCTCCCAATTTGTAGGGAGGCAGAATTGAGTAAAAATGAAACTCTGGTCTTTCATTTAGCCGGCTCTATATATATTAAACTCTATTGCAATTGCCTATAGTTTTGTTCTTTTTTTTTTTCTTCTAACACAGGATCTCACTCTGACACCCAGGCTGGTGCAATCACAGCTCACTGTGGCCTCGACCTTCCAGGGCTCAGGCGATCCTCTCAGCTCAGCCTTCCAAGTACCTGAGACTTATAAGCAGGCACACCATCACACTAGGCTTTTTTTTTTTTTTTCTTTGAGACAGAGTCTCACTCTGTAGCCAGGCTGGAGTGCAATGGCGCTATCTCGGCTCACTGCAACCTGCACCTTCCGGGTTCAAGCGATTCTCCTGTCTCAGCCTCCCGAGCACATCGCCACACTCGGCTAATTTTTTGTATTTTTAGTAGAGACGGGGTTTCACCGTGTTTGCCAGGTTGGTCTCGATCTCCTGAGCTGAGGCAATCCACCCACCTCGGCCTCCCAAAGTGCTAGGATTACAGGCGTCAGCCATCTCACCCGCCCTGCTAGGCTAATTTTTGTATCTTTTGTAGAGATAAGGTTTTGCTATGTTGCCCAGGCTGGTCTCAAGTTCCTGAGCTCAAGCAGTCTGCCTGCCTTGGCTTCTCAAAGTGTAGGGTTAC
The DNA here is from genome assembly GCA_004027715.1 of Plecturocebus donacophilus. Taxonomy (NCBI): domain Eukaryota; kingdom Metazoa; phylum Chordata; class Mammalia; order Primates; family Pitheciidae; genus Plecturocebus; species Plecturocebus donacophilus. The sequence continues at coordinate 21,620 of PVKP010035613.1, read as the reverse complement.
AGGCATGAGGTACAAGCCCAACAAGAAAAAGTTTGGCAGGGGTTCCCAACCCCAGCTATGCCTCCTGTCAGAGCAGCTGAGGCATTAGTGTGTCATGGGAGCCCGAACCCTATTGTGAGCTCCGCATGCCAGGGATCTAGGTTGGGCTTTCCTTATGATAATCAAATGTCTGATGATCTGAGGTGTAACAGTTTCATTCCGAAACCATCTGCCCCCTAGAAAAATTGTCTTCCAAAGAAACCGGTCTCTGGTGCTAAAAAGGTTAGAGGCCTCTAGCTTAAAGAATCTGTCGCTGGATCCAGTCACACGGGTTCTGCAAAACCCCAGTTACCAAGGGCTTCTGCTGTCACTCAGGGCTGATGGAGCGGGGCCCGGCACTTCATCCAATCAGGGCTGTTGGGGCGGGGCCTTACCAATTGTCCATCGGGTTGTGAGGAGGCTCCGCTTTTCTCACTCCCTGGCTCCGGGCCGCGCTCTGAGGTTGGGAGTCCGGCTTTCCCCTCCCGGAGCGTCCAGGTGCCTCTGCCATAGCTTCTGTCACTCTGTCGCCTATGCTGTGATCTGCACTGGTCGTGAGAGCCACCTGAAAGGCAAGAAATGGTAAGCGTGCGGGCCAGGGTTCTGGAGACGGGGGAGGGGCTGCTTGGAACCGGCCGGAACCGGCGGTGGCAGGGCCCGGGCCTCCCCGCGGAGACTCGGGTGTCTGGGACCCGAATCCCCCTGGCACCGCTCGGCCCTCCGTCCCCTTGGCCTCAGGGTGGGGCTGGGCCGGCAGTCGGGACCCTGGGCGTCCTGTCCCGCCCCTGCGCGGCTACTGCAACCGGATCCCCGGAGTCCTCTCTGGGCAGCTCCGCGCCCGCTGCGCCGAGTCTCCCCAGATTGTGCGGGGACCACCGGGGGGTCATGGGGGGATCCTGCCTCGGATGTGGGGTTTGTGTAGGAAGAGCAGTAGGCTGTGGGGTCCCCAATATCTCCTTTCTCTTGTTAAAAATTAAACTGAGACAGGTTAACAAGTAGAGTTTTGCTTCTCAGAATAGGGTTTTGTTTTTGTTTTTGTTTTAATTAAAAAAAAATAAAAGGGAAGTTTCACCATGATGGCCAGGCTGGTCTTGAACTCCTGACTTCAGGTGATCCACCCACCTCGGCCTCCCAAAGTGCTGGGATTACAGGCTTGAGCCACCGCGCCCAGCCCAGAATAGGGTTTTTAAAATTTATATTAATAATTAGTTTCTTTGAGAGTCCTGAATAATAAACACTCAGTCATTGTAATTTATAATTACAAATTACTCGATATTTGTTAACAGAAAAAGCTAAACTGGGTAAAATAACTTAAAGAAGTTTATTCATCCGGGCGCGGTGGCTCACACCTGTAATCCCAGCACTTTGGGAGGCCGAGGCAGGCAGAACACGAGGTCAGAGGTTCAAGACCAGCCTGACCAACATAGTGAAACCCCGTCTCTACTAAAAATAAAAAAATTAGCCGGGTGTGGTGGCGGGTGCCTGTAATCTTAGCTACTCAGGAGGCTGAGGCAGGAGAATTGCTTGAACCCGAGAGTCGGAGGTTGCAGTGAGCCGAGATCAGGCCACTGCACTCCATCCTGAGCGACAGAGCTGAATAGGAGAGACCTCGGCTGAGGAAAACACAACCCCAGAAAGCCTGAAGTGGTCCCAACGTGGCTTATGACAATTTGGTTTTGTTCATTTCAGAGAGACAGGAATTGCAGGGAAAATCATGAATCCACGCCTGGAAGGTGTAAGTTCCTTTGGGGGAAAGGGCAGGACTTGTGGAAGAGGGATTATGAGGCACAGGTGGTTGAGGGATTCTGTAGGTGTACGTTGGTTGAGAGTGTGAAGCTTTGTCTAAAATTTCAAGGTGGTAGGAAGGAATGCTTAAGTGAAGTGCCCGGCCAAAAATGTTATATTCTGTTTCTGAACATTTCACAGGAGGCAAAAGCCAAGAATCACCACCAGATACTTAATTGAAATAAACCTTTATGTGTCTCCTTTTATCTTTCCTAGGCACAGACACTTTAGCAGCATTTCTTGATTTTGAGGTTCCTCCTTGGAGATTTTACAAGGTTATGTGACAAATGATTCCTGTCCTCTGAATGCTCTCAGACTAGTGAAGGGAGAAAACTATTCTTAAGGACTGGTAAATCCACTCCCAACAAAATGTAGCAATAACCTGTAAATGAAAACTGGACAGGTGCGGTGGCTCATGCCTATAATCCCAGCAATTTGGGAGGCTGAGGTGGGTAGATCACTTGAGGCTAGGAGTTTGAGATCAGCCTGGCCGATATGGTGAAACCCTGGCTCTACTAGAAATACAAAAGAAATTAGCCAGATGTGGTGGCACACACTTGTAGTCCCAGCTACTCCGGAGGCTGAGGCACAAGAATTGCTTGAACTTGGGAGGTGGATTCTGCAATGAGCAGAGATCACACCACTGTACTCCAGCCTGGGCAACTGAGCAAGACTCTGTCTCAAGAAAAGAAAAAAACAAAAACAAAAACAAACAAACAAACAAACAAACAAACAGAAAATGCACTTGGGGAACACAGGGGCACAGTGCAGTGTTGTTGGGAAATAGTCATTCAGCACTTTCAGTGAGCAGGATGGGCACAGAGAAATGGCCCATGTGATAGGATGGCCTGTGCTGACACTTGAGTCACACATCACTGTGTTCCAGTCAGCACTGCCCCTCTGTGGGTTTGTCTTTTTGTAAAGAATTGTTCACTTATTGCAGCTTCAGGTTTTTTATTAATTGTAAATTGCATTTTTTCACTAGAGCTTACAACATTAGAAAATTTTATGCACAGGCCAGAAGGAGGTAGATTTCAGAAAAAAAAGAGGGCTAGTCACAGTGGCTCATGCCTGTAATCTCAACACTTTGGGAGGCTAAGGAACTTAGGGAGTTCAAGACCAACCTGGCCAACATGGTGAAATCCTGTCTCTACTAAAAATACAAAAATTAGCCAGGTATAGTGGTGCATACCTGTAATCCCACCTACTTGGGAAGCTGAGGCAAAAGAATTGCTTGAACCTGGGAGGTGGAGGCTGCACTGAGCTAAGATTGCGCCACTGCACTCCACCCTGGGCTACAGATCGAGTATCCATCTCAAAAAAAAAAAAAAAATCACTATTTAGTCTTATATTCCATTTATTAATATTTGTTTTTCTTCCCTAGGGGCAGTGTAGTACATTTCTCAGGTCTATCTTTTTGTTGTGGGATTTCCAATGAAGCTATAGGGACTAATTTTAGGAATGCTACTAGAGAAAAATAAGGAAAGTTTACTATTATAACTGGAGAAAAACGAAATAATTTCCACAGGAAAGTATGGTAGAGAGATAGATTGGTGAATTACAAAGAGTACCCAAAATAACATTTCTTCTCCTTTGCAAGATGGAGGACTTTTTTTTTCTTTTTTTTTTTTTTTGAGACAGAGTCTCGCTTTGTTGCCCAGGCTGGAGTACAGTGGTGTGATCTAGGCTCACCACAACCTTTGCCTCCTGGGTTCAAGTGATTCTCCTGCCTCCACCTCCTGAGTAGCTGGGACTACAGGCGTGCGCCACCATGCCCGGCTAATTTTTGTATTTTTAGTAGAGACAGGGTTTCACTATGTTGGCCAGGCTGGCCTCAAACTCCTGACCTTGTGACCCGCCTGCCTCAGCCTCCCAGGGTGCTACAATTACAGGCATGACCCACTGCGCCTGGTCTGGAGGATTTTTTTTTTCAAAAAGGATCTTACTGTCACCCAGGCTGGAGGGTACTGCTGTGATTACAGCTCACTGCAGCCATGACCTCCTGTACTCAAGCAGTCATCCTACCTGAGCCTCCCAAGTAGCTGGGACCACAGGTACATGCCACTCTGCACAGCTAATTATTTTATTTTTTGTAGGGATGAGGTCTCCCTATGTCGCCCAGGTTTCGTGTCTTATTTCCACAAAAAGTCTGTTTTGCCAGTCTTCTGGTATCTATTTTATTTTAATTTTTTGAGACAGAGTCTCACTCTGTTGTCCAGGTTGGAGTACAGTGGCGTAATCTTGGCTCCCTGCAACCTCTACCTCCTAGGTCCAAGTGATCAAGTGATTCTCGTGCCTCAGCCTCCCAAGTAGCTGGGAATACAGGTGCCTGCCACCACATCCAGCTAACTTTTGTGTGTGTGTGTATATATATATATATATTTTTTTTTTTTTTTTAGTAGAGAAAGGGGTTTTACCACGTTGGCTAGGCTGATCTTGAACTCCTGACCTCAGGTGATCTGCCTGCATTGGCACCCTGAAATGCTGGTATTACAGGTGTGAGCCACTGCACCCAGCTGAGACAGAGTCTTGTTCTTTTACCCATGCAGAAGTGCACTGGCACAAACACAGCTCCCTATAGCCTTGACTTCCTGAGCTCAAGTGATTCTCTGCCTCAGACTCCTGAGTAGCTGAGACTCCATGGATGCAGCACTATGCAGGGCTGATTATTATTATTATTTTTTTTTTTTTTCTGCCCTAGCCCCATGTTGATTTTTTTTTTTTTTTTTTTTTTTGAGATGGAGTCTCCCTGTATCTCCTAGGCTGGAGTGCAGTGGCGCAATCTTGGCTCACTGCAACCTCTGCCTCCTGGGTTCAAGCCATTCTGCTTCAGCCTCCTGAGTAGCTGGGATTATAGGTGCCTGTCACCATGCCCGGCTGATTTTTGTATTTTTAGCAGAGATAGGGTTTCACCATGATACCCAGGAGGGGAGGGCTGATTTTTTTTTTTTTTTTTAGAGTTGGGTTCTCACTGTGTTATCCAGGCTGGTCTTGAATGCCTGCACTCAAGTGATCCTTCTACCTTGGTCTCCCACAGTGCTTGGATTACCGGCAGGAGCCACTTTACCCAGCCCAGATGCAGTATTTTTATTGTTTATCATTTTTTCATGGAGAAAGGGATTCCTCTTTTAAAAATATTTACATATTGGCTGGGCACAGTGGCTCATACCTGTAATCCTAGCACTTTGGGAGGCCAAGGCAGGTGGATCACCTGAGGTCAGGAGTTCGAGACCAGCCTGACCAACATGGAGAAACCTCATCTCTACTAAAAATACAAAATTAGCTGGGCAGGAGAATCACTTGAATCCAGGAGGCAGAGGTTGCGGGGAGCCGAGATTGTACCACTGCACTCCAGCCTGGGCAACAAGAGTGAAACTCTTGTCTCAAAAAAACAATAAATAAATAAATAAAATTAAAATCTTTACATTTTGTTCCTAAAGCATCAGAGGAAACGAAAGGATAACCATGGACCACTCCACTGAAAAATCCTCTGTGCTTCTACTCTGTTTATCTGTCCTGAAACAGAGATCTTATCAGAATATTTTGTGGCTTAAGGTTCCCCTCGGGAAACTTTATGGAGTGATGTGTCCTCAGTGCACCCTTTTATCTTTTCCTGGTCCTGGGTTTCAGAACTAGAGCTGGCCCAGTATGCCTACACTGCCATGTCTTTGGGAGGATCTAGTGTGCATTAGCTGACTGGTCACTCCTCACAGAGGACCACACGAGATAGGGAAATGGGGCCTCCCCATGAAGCAGCTCAATGCCCTGATTGGGAGGAGACTCCTGCTATATTCTTCATCTAGACAGCCAACTCCTTGGGTGCTCAGCTTTTCTCCCCCAACCTCAGTTTTTTTGTTTTTTTTTTTTTTTGAAATGGAGTCTTGCTCTGTCACCTAGGCTGGAGTGCAGTGGTGCTGTCTCAGCTCACTGTAACCTCTGCCTCCCGGGTTCAAGCGATTCTCCTGCCTCAGCCTCCTGAGTAGCTGACATTACAGGTGCTTGCCACCACACCTGGCTAATTTTTGTATTTTTAATAGAGCTGAGGTTTCACCATCTTGGCCAAGCTGGTCTTGAACTCCTGACCTTGTGATCTACCTGCCTCTGCCTCCCAAAGTGCTGGGATTACAGGTGTCAGCCACCATGCCCTGCCTTTTGTTTCTGAGACAAAGTCTAGCTCTGTTTCCCAGGCTGGAGTGCAATGGTTTGATCTTGGCTCACTGCAGCCTCTGCCTCCCCAAGCGATTCACCTGCGTCAGTCTCCCAAGTAGCTGGGACTATAGGTGCCCACCACCACACCTGACTAATTTTCATATTTTTAGTAGAGACAGGGTTTCGCCATGTTGGGCAGGCTAGTCTTGATTTCCTGTCCTAGGTGATCCACCTGCCTCGGTCTCCCAAAGTGCCAGGATTACAGGCATGAGCCATCACAACTGGCCTAAACTGCATTTTTCTTTTTCTTTGAGATGGAGTCTAACTCTCTTGCCCAGACTGGAGTGTAGTGGTGCGATCTGGGCTCACTGCAGTCTCCGCCTCCTGGGTTCAAGCAGTTCTCTGTCTCAGCCTCCCAAGTAGGTGGGATTGCAGGTACCCACCACCATGCCTGGCTAATTTTTGTATTTTTAGTAGAGATGGGGTTTCACCATCTTGGCCAAGCTGGTCTTGAACTCCTGACCTCGTGATACACCCGCCTCGGCCTCCCAAAGTGCTGAAATCCACCGCGCCTGGCTCTAAATTGCAGTTTTCACTAGTGCTAGGATTATATAGGCATGAGCCACCATGCCGGACATAAATTGCATGTTTCATTAAAGCCAGCTCCAGGAATGAATTATGTTTCAGTGTGTGTGTCAGGTGAGACACAGAGGAGACAACTCAGTAAAACCCATTAGATAAGTGCATTACTCACTAATCCCAGAGAGATGAGGGCAGCACACCTTGTGGGGGAACATCCAGGATGCACATTCAACCAGCAGGTGGGGAGTAAGACAGGCGGGGACTTTTAGGCCAAAGCCTTCCTTGAGATCCAGGGCATTGCCCAAGGAGGCTTCCTTTGGATGTTGTTTTTGGTGGCTTTAGAGCAAGCAGGTGCTAGTTCTGTGATGTCATGTTGTGTGATTAAGAGGTGATCCCTGCAGCATGTCTGTGACATCCATATGGCGTGTAGAGGTCAGTGGGGTGAGTCAGGTTGGTTGTATCTAGCTGTCTCATGGGGTGGTGGTGACCAGAAGCAGTCGTGTAAGTCACATATGTGGGTTGAACACATGGAGGAACTGGAAAGTGGAGAACTAGAAACTTTTTTAAGGTTGAGTAAGCATTTCCTCTGTTCTGAAAAAGTATCCTCTGTTCTGAAAAAGTATCCTCTGTAATGAAAATGTATGCTAAGGCAACATGTAATTATTATAAGAACTCATTATAAGGCCAGGCACTGTGGCTCATGCCTGTAATCCCAGCTCTCAGGGAGGCAGAGTCGGGAGGATAGCTTCAGCCAGGAGTTTGAGACCTGCCTGGGGAATATAGTGAGACCCTGTTCTCTACAAAAAGGAAAAAAATAAAAAGAGAGAGAGAGAAAAAAAAGAACTCATTATAATAGGCAATTCTATAATTAATTCATTATTGCATATGGAGATGGGTAGTGATTGGTAGATGACTGATTATTCTACTGTATATAACCATTTGTTCCTGTTCCTTCTGTTAAGTGTTCACCACTTGTATTATTGCTGGCAATACTTCCAACTTCATGGTTTCACCGTTTTCAGAATCTGCCATTTTCCATTGATGTATTTTTCATTTTGAATTTTTGTGGGTACATTGTAGGAGTGTGTGTGTGTATGTGTGTGTTACATTATATATATATATTTTACACAGTCTCACTCTGTCACCCAGGCTGTAGTGCACTGACAGATCTTGGCTCACTGCAACCTCTGCCTCCTGGTTTCAAGTGAGTCTTTTGTCTCAGCCTCCTGAGTAGCTGGGATTACAGGCACACACCACCATGGCTGGCTAATTTTTGTATTTTTAGTAGAGACGGGGTTTTCACCATGTTGGACAGGATGGTCTTGATCTCCTGAACTCATGATCTGCCCGCCTCAGCCTCCCAAAGTGCTGGGTAATTTTTGTGTGTTTTTAGTAGAGACAGGGTTTCACCATATTGGCCAGGCTGGTCTTGAACTCCTGACCTAAGGTGATCAGCTCGCCTCGGCCTCCCAAAGTGCTGGGATTATAGGCATGAACCACTGTGCCTGGCCCAGGATATCTTTTGAAACAGGCATGCAATGCATAATAATCACATCAGGATAGGCTGGACATGGTGGCTCATCCCTGTAATTCCAGAACTTTGGGAGGCCAAGGCGGGTGGATAACGAGTTCAGGAGTTCAAGACCAGCCTGACCAACACAGTGAAACCCCATCTCTACTAAAAGTACAAAGATTAGCTGGGTGTGATGGTGCGCCTGTAATCCCAGCTATTAGGGAGGCTGAGGAAGGAGAATTGCTTGAACTGGGACCGGGAGGCAGAGGTTGCAGTGAGCCAAGATCGCACCACTGCACTGCAGCCTGGGCTGCAGAGCAAGATTCCATCTCAAATAAATAATAAATAAATAAAATAATAATCACATCGGGGTAAATGGGGTATCTATCACCCCATACATTTATCACTTGTGTTACAAACAATCCAATTATACTTTTTTTTTTTTAAGATGGGGTTTCACCATATTGGCCAGGATGGTCTCGATCTCTTAACCTCGTGATCTGCCCACCTCGGCTTCCCAAAGTGTTGGGATTACAGGCATGAGCCACCATGCCCGGCCTACTTTTTTTTTTTTTTTTAAAGACAGAGTCTCACTCTGTCACCCAGGCTAGAATGCAGTGGTGCTACTGGCTCACTGTACCCTCCATCTCCCAGGCTCAAGTGATCCCTCTTGCTTCAGCTTTCCAAATAGCTGGGACTACAGGTGTGTTCTACCATACCCAGCTAATTTTTGTATTTTTTTCTAGAGACAGGGTTTCACCATGTTGCTCAGGCTTGTCTCCAACTCTGGAGCTCAAGTAATCCTCCTGCCTCCACCTCCCAAAGTGCTGAGATTACAGGCATAAGCTAGTGTGCCCAGCTCTTTTAGTTATTTCAAAATGTACAATATATGATATTTTTGAGACAGAGTCTCGCTGTCTCCCGGGCTGGAGTGCAGTAGCATTATCTTGGCTCACTGCAACCTCCGCCTCCCAGGTTCAAGTGATTCTACTACCTCAGCCTCCCAAGTAGCTGGGATTATAGGTGCACACTGTCACGCCCAGCTAATTTTTTTGTTGTTGTTGTATTTTAGTAGAAACAGGGTTTCACCATGTTGCCCATACTGGTCTAGAACTCCTAAGCTCAGGCAATCTGCCTGCCTCGGCCTCCCAAAGTACTGGGATTACAGGCGTGAGCCACCTCACCTATATTATTTTTTACTATATTCAATCTGTTACGCTTGTGTTCTAGGTCTTATTCATTCTTTCTATGTTTTTGTACCCATGGACCCTCTCCATTGGTCTGTATTTCCACCCCTCTGTTAATATCATTTTCTCTTTTTTAGTATAGATTTCAAAGCTGTAATGTATACTGGGGATAGTACCTGTCTATCTTAGTCATCTTGGGTTTTTATATCAAATTCCCATGGACTGGGTGTCTTAAAGAATAAACATTTCTGGCCAGGCACGGTGGGTCACGCCTATAATCCCAGCACTTTGGGAGGCCAAGGCGGGCGGATCACCTGAGGTTGGGAGTTCCAGACCAGCCTGACCAATATAGAGAAACCCCGTCTCTACTACTAAAAATACAAAATTAGCTGGGCGTGGTGGCACATGCCTATAATCCCAGCTACTCGGGAGGCTAAGGCAGGAGAATAGCTTAAATCTGGGAGGTGGAGGTTGCAGTGAGCTGAGATCATGCCATTGCACTTAAGCCTGGGCAACAAGAGCGAAACTTGATCTCAAAAAAAAAAAAAAAAGAACAAACATTTCTGA
>PVKP010035613.1:0-11719 GCA_004027715.1 Plecturocebus donacophilus | reverse complement strand
CCATTCACGAGGGATCTAAACAAGACAAAAATAATAAAAACATTTTTAAAAAGAAAATACATTGTAATACAAATTAGTTTTAATAGGCTATGTTGTCTTTTAAAAAATTATATTCAACAAGTTGTTGGTGGTATTGTCATGGGCACTGATACTTATTTCTGTAGAGTTTCCACTCTAGAAACTAAAAATATTACATATGGATGAAACACATAAAACAATTTCAGTGAACCAAAATTGATGGAGCCAGTATTGTCAATGATAATTATTGTTTTCTTACTTATTTCATAGTTTCACAACCTGGGTATGTATCCCTATCAGTATATTTTATATTTACATGTTTTTTTTATGTAGTTGATATCAGATATGCGATATTTTATATCATATTTTATTTTTTCTTAATAACAAACCTTCCATGGAATGGTAGTTCACTTTCTTGATTAACGGATTTTGTTTTTTACAGCAGTAGTCATTTGACCATAACATTGAACAGATAATCTACATGGGTCCCACTTTTTTTCTTAGGTCATAGTTCTTCCTATTTTAACAATGGAGGTCCCAGGTACTGGGGAGGCTGTGGTGGGAGGATTACTTGAGCCCAGGAGATTGAAGCTGCAGTGAAACATGATCATTCCACTGCACTCCAGGCTGACTGACAGTGAGACCCTGTTTCAAAAAAACAAAATTGAAAAAAGAAAAAAAAGATAAACAAGTATATATGATCGTGCCACTCTGAATGCACCTGATCTTAGCAGTTAAGCAGGTTCAGGGCCAGGTTAGTACGTGGTTTGTAGAATTCCTGGGAATACTGGTTGCTATAGGCTTAAAAAAAAAAAGAAATTGCAAGAATTCACCAAATAGAAGAAAAACATGCAAATTATATAACCTGGTCCTGACATATGTCTATATCAGCTCAAGCCTAAGTCTCTATCACAGTGTGATGGCTGAATTGGCAGGCAATACTGCCGGGCATCCTGTGTCATCATTGCAGTGGGTGAGCTCTACCCTAGTACCCTGTCGGGGAAATAGTGCACCCACAGTCCCCTATCTTAACTAAGTTTATGGGGTAACAACAGGGAGTGGTCATCAGGAAAGAAATTTGACCTGGTGTTTTGATTTTTTGAGTGGAAGGTATTCTCAGGACACTCTCCTTTCTCCCCACAGGGAAAGAGTCTGTTATCCCCTATGTATTCTAGACTTCTGAAGCAGAGTCTGTAGTTTAAGTCCCTATCCTTTGTAAAGAGAGACTGTAATGAAAATGTGTTTAAAATATCAAGGAAGGCTTTATTCAGCACAATCGTAGTATGAGTTGTGAGAACTGTAATATAGGAGAGAGATTATAGTTCTATATATTACAGTTCTCATGACACATAATAGGCTGTCTCCCTGAGTTTAATCTCCCTCCTATATTACAGGGAAAGGTGAGGGAAAGGATAGAACTTGGTGAGGTATCAACAGTTGGGAAGAGAAAGTTGATGAATTATCATGAGTGGGAGAAATTGAACTTATTGGAAATACCAAGTTTGGGCACGGGGAGGGGGTGGGTAACTGCCTTAAAAGGCTTTTTGCTATTACTGGGTCCTGCAGGACAAGCTTAAAGCCTAGACAAGAAGAGGGCTGTGAGCTCAAGTTTGGTCAAAGAAGGAGCCTGGCTTGGCGCGGTGGCTCACGCCTGTAATCCCAACATTTTGGGAGATTGAGGTGGGTGAATCACAAGGTCAGGAGTTGGAGACCAGCCTGGTCAACATAGTGAAACCCTGTCTCTACTAAAAATACAAAAAATTAGCTGGGTGTAGTGGTAGGCGCCTGTAATCCCAGCTACTCGGGAGGCTGAGGCAGGGAGAATCACTTCAATCCGCAAGGCAGAGGTTGCAGTGAGCCAAGACACGCCACTGGACTCCAGCCTAGGCGACAGAGTGAGACTGTCTCAAAAGAAAAAAAAAAGGAGTCCTTAAGACCCCTGTAGTGGCCCAGCGTGGTGGCTCACGCCTGTAATCCCAGCACTTTGGGAGGCTGAGGCGGGTGGATCACCTGGGGTCGGGAGTTTGAGACCAGCCTGACCAACATGGAGAAACCCTGTCTCTACTAAAAATACAAAATTAGCTGGGCGTGGTGGCACATGCCTATAATCCCAGCTACTCGGGAGGCTGAGGCAGGAGAATTGCTTGAACCCAGGAGGCAGAGGTTGCAGTGAGCCGAGATTGTGCCATTGCACTCCAGCCTGGGCAACTATAGTGAAACTCCATTTCAAAAAAAAAAACCCAAAAACAAAAATCCTGTAGCTTAGCTCTTCTTAGGAATGACAATAAGTCCCTAAATTTCTGGTTCCCTCGCTACATTCTGAACCACTCACTTCTCTCTCGAAAAGACGTCTTCAGTTATGTGTTTCTCATGATACATTTGAAACAGCTGCAGTATTTAAATTGTTTATGTTTACTGCCATAAATGGCTATATTAAAATTTTTATTATTTTATGAATACTTTTTTTTTTTTTTTTTTAAGACGGAGTCTCACCATGTTGGTCAGGCTGGTCTTGAACTCCCGACCTCAGGTGATCCGCCTGCCTTGGCCTCCAAAGTGCTTGGATTACAGGCGTGAGCCACCACGCCCGGCCGAATACTTTTTTTTTTTTTGAGATGGAGTCTCACTCTTTCGCCCAGGCTGGAGTGCAGTGGCGCGCTCTCGGTTCTCCGCAACCTCTGCCTCCCGGGTTCTCCTGCCTCAGCCTCCCAAGTAGCTGGGATTACAGGTGCGCACCACCACACCCGGCTAATTTTTGTATTTTTAAGTAGAGATGGGGTTTCAACATGTTGGTCAGGCTGGTCTCGAACCCCTGACCTCGTGATCTGCCCACCTCAGCCTCCCAAAATGCTGGGATTACAGGCGTGAGCCACTGTGCCCATCTATTTTATTAATACTTTTCATGAAAGAGAGTGCTCAATAACTACCTGAAACTACACTGTGTAAAATACTTTCACACATTTTCCTATTCTACTGTTGCTTTACCACATGGTTCAATTGTAGCATTATCACCATTTCATCATATACTTATTGGTCATTTCTATGTATTGGAGAAATGTCATTCAAATACTTCTTTTCCCTTTTTTTTTTGAAATGGAACCTTGCTCTGTTGCCCTGGCTGGAGTAAAGTGGCACAATCTTGGCTGACTGCAGCCTCTGCTGCCTAGGTTCAAGTGATTCTCCTGACTTAGCCTCCCAAGTAGTTGGGATTACAGGCATGTGCCATCATGCCCAGCTAATTTTTGTATTTTTAGTAAAGATGGGGTTTCACCATGTTGGCCAAGGCTGGTCTCAAACTCCTAACTTCAAGTATCCGCCCACCTCAGGCTCCCAAAGTGCTAAGATTATAGGCTTGAGCCACCATGCCTGGGCTATGCCCATCTTTTCATTATTATCAATTAGTTTTTTTACTTGGTACCATAATTTATTTTTTAAATTACTGTAAAATAATAAACTTCAGTTTTACCAGCTTAAGCAGTTTTAAGTGTACAGTTGATAGAGTTGCACAACACTACATAACTTATCTAAGGTGAATTGTACTGTGATTTTCTTTTTGTGACTAGCTTTTTGCAATTACAACAGCATCCTGAATTTTTGTGATTGTTGTAGCATGAGACAGGATGTTATAAGATTAAATAATATTTCAATGTATATATATGCCTAGCATATTTTCATTGTGCATGCAGCCATCAGTGGACATGTGGATTGATCCAGCTCTTTGATTTTGTGAACGGTGATTTTCAAATATGTCTTCAAGGTTCAGTTTTCAATCTTTTTGAATTTAATATAACTAGACCCAAAAGTGGGATGCTAGAAAATACAGTAATTGTATTTTTTTAAAGTACTACTGTACTGTTTCCATAGAAGCTGAGCCATTTATTATCCTTGAAACAGAGCACAAGGATTGCCTTTTCCCTGTTGACGGTGTCATCTGATGCACAAAAGTGTTTTGTTTTTTATTTTTGAGACGGAGTCTTGCTGTTGCCCTGGCTGGAGTGCAGTGGCGTGATCTCAGCACACTGCAACCTCCAACTCCTGGGTTCAAGTGATTCTCCTGCCTTAGCCTCCCAAGTAGCTGGAATTACAGGTGAGCACCACCATGCCTGGCTAATTTTTGTATTTTTAGTAGAGACAGTGTTTCACCATATTGTTCAGGCTGGTCACAAACTCCTGACCTCAGGTGATCCTCCTGCCTTAGCCTCTCAAAGTAGAGTAGTGGGATTACAGGCGTGAGCCACCATGCCTGGCCACAAAAGTTTTTAAGTTTGATAAATACTTGCCTTTTTATTGAGACTGGGTGCCTGTTTTTTTTTTTTTTTCTGAGATGGAGTCTTGCTCTGTCACCCAGGCTAGAGTGCAGTGGCATGATCTTGGCTCACTGCAGCCTCTGCCTCTCAGGTTCCAGTGATTCTACTGCCTCAGCTTCCTGGGTAGCTGGGATTATAGGCACATGCCACCACGCCTAATTTTTGTATTTTTCTTTTTTTGAGACCAAGTCTCACTCTGTTGCCCAGGCTGGAATGCAGTGAGGTAATCTCAGCTCAGTGCAACCTCTGCCTCCTTGGTTCAAGTGATTCTTGTGCTTCAGCCTCCCGAGTAGCTGGGACTACAGGCGTGTTTTTTTGTTTTTTTTTTTTGTATTTTAGTAGAGACAGGGTTTCACCACGTTGGCCAGGCTGGTCTTGAACTCCTGAACTCAGGTGATCTACTGCTGCAGGAATCAGAACAAAATTCACTTTCTAGATATTGTCAAAGGTAAAACTTTGTGAATAGGCATTTTTTTCAAGGATACACAGCCTCAGGACTGCTAATGTTAACCTTTTCGCATAGGAATTTGGAGGACTTTGTTATGGCAAGTGCTGTACTCTCACATTACAGACAGACATTGGGGGCAGCCCAGGCAGCACACCTTTCTGGATTTACCAAAAATACATATTTTCCTGTTCTACTGTTGCTTTACCACTTGGTTGAATTTTAGCATCAGAATTACTTTATGGAAGAAACTGAGTGTAGACAGAGAGTATGAGGTCTCATGGTCATGGAATAATTGTTTTGAGTCCACAGCATTATGGGAACTTCTTGAGAATAGAGTATAGGCCCCATCCTCCTCTATACTTGTGGGATGTTTCAGGATTCAGTGGCCTTTGGGGATGTGACTGTGTTAGTCTTACCCATCCTCCTCTATACATGTGGGATGTTTCAGGATTCAGTGGCCTTTGAGGATGTGGCTATGACCTTCACCCAGGAGGAGTGGGCTTTGCTGGATCCTTCCCAGAAAACTCTCTATAGAGATGTGATGCAAGAAAACTTCAGGAACCTGGCCTCTGTAGGTAAGGGTGACAATATCACTTCCCTAAGTAAATGCGAGAACAAGTATTTTTTTGTTAAACGAATATTTTTAGCTCATGAATACCATTGAGTGATATACAGTGTGGACAGGGAATATTTGATAAATAAAGGAAGTATGCCTGCAGTGTACCCTGAACATAGAATCAACTGATTTTTTAAATAATTTTATACTAATTCAAGATTATTTTCCTTGTTCTGTGTTGTAGGGAAAAAATGGAAAGCCCAGAACATATATGTAGAGTACAAAAATCTAAGGAGAAACCTAAGGTAATTTGCACTCACAAGACAAAGCAGTATCTCTCTAGAAAATGTTAGAATGGGAGAAAATGTTAAAAAAAAAAAAAAGGAAACAAAAGAAATAAGCCCAACTTCAATCTCTTTATTCTTAGAAAATGTTATCTAAACACATACTGAAGTATGATACAATTGCTGGACACACTGGCTCAGGCCTATAATTCAGCCCTTTGGAAAGTTCAGGCTGGAGGATCACTTGAGTCCAGGAGTTTGAGGCTGGCATTACTGCACTCTAGCCTGGGCAAGAGTGTGAGACCCTGACTCAAAAACAAATTTAAAAGAGACAGATATTTAGTATTTGTAAAATAATTTACTTTAAAATAGTATTCAGAGAGGCCAGACATGGTGGCTCACGTCTGTAATTCCAGCACTTTGGGAGGCCAAGGAGGGTGGATCACTTGAGGTTAGGAATTCAAGAGCAGCCTGGCCAATATGGTGAAACCCCGTCTCTACTAAAAATACAAAAATTAGCCGGGCATGGTGCCACCACCTGTTATCCCACCTACCCAGGAGGCTGAGGCAGGAGAGTTGTTTGAACCTAGGAGGAGGAGGTTGCGGTGGGCCAAGTTTGTGCCACTGCATTCCAGCCGGGGTGACAGAGTGAGACTCCATCTCAAAAAAAAAAAAAAAAGTATTCAGAAGGCTTTTATCACCTTTTTTGATAATAGATATGGCTGGGCCATCTTGTAAGAGCCCATGGTCCATTCATATGCAAACAATTCATACAGGGTAGAAAGCCTATGCTTTGCTGGATGATGTTAAAAATGGAAGTGCAGGCCAAGCACAGTGGCTCATACCTGTAATCCGAGCATTTTGGAAAGCTGAGGTGGGCGGATCACCTGAGGTCAGGAGTTCAAGAGCAGTCTGGCCCAAATGGTAAAACCTTGTCTCTACTAAAAATACAGCAATTAATATAATCCCAGCACTTTGTGAGGCCGAGATGGGTGGATCACCTGAGCTCAGGAGTTCAAGACCACCCCAGGCAACATGGTGAAACCTGTGTCTACTAAAATACAAAAAATTAGCCAGGTGTGGTGGCATGCGCCACCTGTAGTCCCAGCTACTTGGTAGGCTGAGGCAGGAGAATTGCTTGAACCTGGGAGGTGAAAGTTGCAGTGAGCCGAGATCACACCATTGCACTCCAGCCTGGGCAAGAGAGTGAGACTCCATCTCAAGAAAAAGAAAAAATGCAAGTGCAATACTTGTGAATGAATATAAAATCACTGATAAGCAAACCCATTATAATGTACTTCTCACTGTTCACAGAAATCTTATGGGAGAGAGACTCTCTGAAAGTAAAGAAGATCAGCAGCATGGAGAGATTTTGACCCAGGTTCCAGATGACATGCTGAAGAAGAAAACAACTACTGGAGTAAAATCATGCGAAAGCAGTGTGTGTGGGGAAGTAGGCAGTGGTCATTCATCTCTTACAAGGCACATCAGAGATGACACTGGACACAAGGCACATGAGTATCAAGAATATGGACAGAAGCCATATAAATGTAAACACTGTAAAAAAGCCTTCAACTGTCTCTCCTCTGTTCAGATACATGAAAGGGCTCATAGTGGAAGGAAACCCTATGTGTGTGAGGAATGTGGAAAAACATTTATTTCCCATTCAACCCTTCAAAGACACAGGATAATGCACAGTGGAGATGGACCTTATAAGTGTAAATTCTGTGGGAAAGCCTTGATGTTTCTCAGTTTATATCTTATCCACAAACGAACTCACACTGGAGAGAAACCATATGAATGTAAACAATGTGGTAAAACCTTTAGTCATTCTGGTAGCCTTCGAATACATGAAAGAACGCACACTGGGGAGAAGCCTTATAAATGTAATGAATGTGGGAAAGCATTCCATAGTTCCACATGCCTTCAGGCACATAAAAGAACTCATACCAGGGAGAAGCCATATGAATGTAAACAGTGTGGCAAAGGCTTCAGCTCTTCCCATTCCTTTCAAATACATGAAAGATCTCACACTGGGGAGAAGCCATATGAATGTAAGGAATGTGGAAAAGCATTCAAGTATCCCAGTTCTGTTCGTAGACACGAAAGAACCCACTCTAGGAAAAAACCCTATGAATGTAAACACTGTGGGAAAGTATTATCTTATCTTACAAGCTTTCAAAACCACCTGGGAATGCACACTGGAGAGATACCTCATAAATGTAAGATATGTGGGAAAGCCTTTTATTCTCCCAGTTCACTTCAAACACATGAAAAAACTCACATTGGAGAGAAACCCTATAAATGCAAGCAATGTGGTAAAGCCTTCAATTCTTCCAGTTCCTTTCGATATCATGAAAGGACTCACACTGGAGAGAAACCTTATGAATGTAAGCAATGTGGGAAAGCCTTCAGATCCGCTTCACTCCTTCAAACGCATGGTAGGACTCACACAGGAGAGAAACCCTATGCATGTAAGGAATGTGGAAAAGGATTTAGTAATTTCTCTTTCTTTAAAATACATGAAAGGATGCACAGAGAAGAAAGGCCATATGAATGTAAGGATTATGAGAAAGCATTCAGTTTGCCCAGTTTCTTTCATAGACATGAAAGGACTCACACTGGAGAGAAAACTTATGAATGTAAGCAGTGTGGCAGATCCTTTAACTGTTCGAGTTCCTTTCGATATCATGGAAGGACTCACACTGGAGAGAAACCCTATGAATGTAGGCAGTGTGGGAAAGCCTTCAGATCTGCCTCACACCTTCAAATGCATGGAAGGACTCACACTGGAGAGAAACCTTATGAATGTAAGCAGTGTGGGAAAGCCTTTGGATCTGCCTCACAACTTCGAATGCATGAAAGGACTCACTCTGGAGAGAAACCCTATGAATGTAAGCAATGTGGGAAAGCTTTTGGATGTGCCTCACGACTTCAAATGCATGGAAGGACTCACACTGGAGAGAAACCATATAAATGTAAGCAATGCGGGAAAGCTTTTGGATGTCCCTCAAACCTTCGAAGGCATGGAAGGACTCACACTGGAGAGAAACCTTATAAATGTAAGCAATGTAGTAAAGTCTTGATATGTTCATCTCAACTTCAAATGCATGAAAGGACTCACTGCACAGGCACCCCATAATCCCAGGCTTTAGGAGACTGAGTTGGGAGAACTGTTTAAGCCCAGGAGTTCAAGACCAGCCTGGGCAATATGGTGAGGCTCTATTATAAAAATAAATAAATTAATTAAAAAGACCTGCAGTTGGTGGTAATGGCAGCTGAGAAATCCATGGCTGAGATACAATGGCATCTGCCGGGCAGGGCAGAGAAGTCACAGAGGGAGAATGGGTGGGCAGGGGGCTATTGGAACAAATGGTGGTCTGAGTCCCACAGCAGCAATGACTTTAGAGGCCAGGGAGTGGGGGGAAAAGGTGAAGGCTCCCAGGATGCAATGCCAGAAACATGATGTCCTTGGGTCCAGGCCCTGGGGGGAGCTGATGCCTGCTGTGGGGAGCTGATGCCTGCTGGGGGCAGTGGCACCTGAGGGAGGTATGTATGGAGGGGCATCCTTGTGTGGATTGGAGAGGGAGCCTGAAGGGGTACAGAGTGAAATTCAAATCACGGCTGAGGCCAGTTTAGGCTGAGGGTGAAGGTGCCTGGGAGGGCATGAGAGTCAAGCCAGGTTTGGGGGACAGGCCAGAGAGTTTCTGAGTATGGGTCTGTTGAGGGATCCAGTATGACTGGAGCCAGACAGGGAGTTAGGGGGATTCAGAGTGAAGGGTTGGCTCCCGGACATGTGGGCAGCCTAGGAGGGAAGAGGAAGGGTGGCAGGGAGCATAGAGTCCATGGATAGTAGGTGTGTGTCCTGTCAACCTCACATCATACAAAAATGTAGGAGTGAGTCGGAAGAGTTTATTGAAGTGAAAAGCTGGGAATGGCCATTCAGGAAAACACATACTCCAGTGAAATGGGCACAGTGGTCCAATGACAAGAGTTAAATTCTTGCTTAGATTTTCAATTAACCATTTTTACCAACTCTAACAGTCCTCAGGTAATATTTCCTTCTCTTCTAACTGCTCTGCTTGTACCACTGGGAGGATATGTGATGCTGTCCTGTTTGGAAAAGCCATGTTACTCTCTTTACGCTTTATAGTAATTTGGGTTGGATCATCGATGCTTCATCCTCAATATGAGGTGGAGGAAAAGGAGACATATCTGACCCATTCACGTGTGTTTTTGAAAAAGGCAGCAAGCAAATAATCAGTTTTAGGAGTTAGGCTCACACTGGAGGGAGAGGTCAGAGCCCTTCAGGGGGAATGTTTATGAACAAATAACAGATGATTAAATTCTCTAAAGCAAATACCTTTTCTGCTTGAGAATATAGTGTTTCTAGTTAAATTACGCAAATCATTCAGCAATCTAATGTTTCATGTAACATTTTTTATACTAATTATTCTGATCCCTATTTTTTGTTTTTTGTCATTTTTCCTTTCCTCTTATTTCTTATTTTATGTTCTCTATTTAATGCTTAATGAAAAAATACACCACTTCAAAATAGCATCTGCAGGAAGATAATTTTTTTTTTTTTTTTTTTAATTGGGGATGGGCGGTGGCTCATCTCAGGGCAGACAGCCCACGCGCTCCCAAGATCCAACTATGAGCTTTTTAGGGAAGATAAATTTTAAGACTTTTTTCCCCAAAGGATACTGGATGGTAACTGTCAATTCACAATTATAAAGAAATGTGGATATATATATATGTGTGTATGTGTATATATACAAATATATCCATACCTATATATACACATACATACATACATATATGTATATGGGTGTGGATAAAATTTTTTTTTTTTTTGAGACAGAATCTCACTCTGTTGCCCAGGGGAAGAGAGATAGAGATAGAGGGAGAGGGAGAGGGAGAGGGAGGGAGGGAGAGAGAGAGAGAGAGAGAGAGAGAGAGAGAGAGAGAGTGTGTGTGTGTGTGTGTGTGTGTGTATTTTTTCTTAGAGACCACATCTTGCTGTGTCGCCCAGACTGGAGTGCAGTGGCATGATCATACGCTACTGCAGCCTTGAACTTTTGGGCACTAGTAATACTCCTGCCTCAGCCTCCCAAGTAGCTAGGACTACAGGCATGTGTCCCCATGCCCAGGTAACTTTTACATGTTTCTGTAGAGATGAGGTTTCACTATGTTGCCCAGCCTGGTCTTGAGCTCCTGGTCTGAAGCCATCCTCTTACCTTGGCCTCCCAAAATGGTGCGATTACAGATATGAGCTACCATGGCTGGCTGATAAAAATATTAAGAAAAGTTAGTTTCATGTTGTCCACTCACCTATATTTCCTTATAATAAAACAGTTTTGGCTGGGTATGGTGGCTTACGCCTATAATCCTAGCACTTTGGGAGGCCAAGGCAGGTGGATCACCTGAGGTCAGGAGTTTGAGGCCAGCCTGGCAAACTTGGTGAAACCTCATCTCTACTAAATATACAAAAAAATTAGCCAGACATGATGGTGCATGCCTGTAATCCCAGCTACTTGGGAGGCTGAGGCACAAGAATTGCTTGAACCTGGGAGGTGGAGGTTATAGTGAGCTGAGGCTGTACCACTGCACCCCAGCCTGGGCACCAAAGCGAGACTCTGTCTCAAAAAAAAAAAAAAACTTTTAATTGAAACAAAAAGAAACTGCTTTCTCATTATATGAGTGGGAAAAATGGGGAAGAAAGCCTGTTTGCAGCCACCTGTCCAGAACCCCAGGATTAAGGAGGTTATAGACAGGACTGAGGGCTAGGTGTGGTGTGTCTCCAGCCACCTGTCTAGAGCCCTAAGATTGAGGTTATAGAACAGGACTAGGGGCTAGGTGCAGTGGCTCATGCCTATGATCCAAGCACTTTGGGATACTGAGGCTCAAGATCACCTGAGCCTGAGGTATAGGCTGCCGTGAGGTCTGATCATTCCACTACTGCAGCCTGGGTGATAGAGCTATACCAGGTCTCAAAAAAAAAAAAAAAAAAAGAAGGCCGGGCGTGGTGGCTCATGCCTGTAATCCTAGCACTTTGGGAGGCCGAGGTGGGTGGATCACCTGAGGTCAGGAGTTCAAGACCAGC
>PVKP010035612.1:0-23150 GCA_004027715.1 Plecturocebus donacophilus | reverse complement strand
AAAAGGAATCAAAAAAGAAAAACAAATGAACATAACTCCATATCAAATTAAAAGATTAATAAACACATAGAGAAGAATTATCTCAAGTGACTTTAAAATATATCCATATGTGTATAATGCTACACAGGAATGCATCCTATGAACATAAATATTCACAAGAAAATCTTAAATTATATTGACTGTCTAATTATTGATTGGTAATACTGTTATAGTTATTTTGACACTATTGTATGTAAATAAGTAATTTACATATGTAAATTATATTATTCACGAATTACATATGTAAATAATGCTAATGTCTAATGTCGTTGGATACTATTATATGTAAATGAGTAATAATGCTACTGTCATACTCATTTTCCAGTTTCAAGATAGAATTCTCACAGGATTTTTAGTGTAAGATAGCAGAAGTACACATATAAAACTGATGTAAAATGTTTGCATTCTTAAATATAAATGTGAAATATCTCAATGCATAATTGTTTTTATTTTTAAAATACGTATTTTCTAGTTCCTGACACTGAAAACACCTGAAAGAAATTACAACTCCGTAGCAATGGAACACTCCTACTTTTCACACTGTGGTCTCTAAATGCCATTTTCTGCTAAGAGGAACCAGTGCTCCTTGGGATAATGGCTGATTGCTGGCTTGGGGCAGGAGATGTTCAAGATGAACCAGAAACATTTTTTTGTGCTAGAGCTGGTCCTTATATGTTAGAAACACATCAAAAATTTTTACAGGTGAAATGTTTTTATCTTCCTTCCTTTCTCTCATTCTTTCCTTCTCTCTTTCTTTTTTCCTCTCTCTTTCTGCCCATTCCTCTCACTAGATGATAAATTTCGTCAGGTCAAATACCAGATGTTTTTCTTTGCTATATCCTCCTCAGCACCTGGAACAATGCTTGTCACAAAGTAGACATTTAATAAACATATGTTGAATAGATGAATGGATAGTTGGATGGAAGAAGGAATGAGTCAGAAAGGGGTTGTTTAAATTATCTGGATCAAGTGTCCGTATATTGACAGGTTCAACATCCCTTCACTGGGAGGCAGTCTTTGCCAGGCTCACTGAGTGGCCCACAAACCACAGGCATCAAAGTTACCCAGAATGCTTACTAAAAATGCTTATCACTGGGCTCTTCACATCAGATCTACTGAACCAGAATCTTGCAGTATGAGGCCAAAGAACCTGCACTTTAACCAGGATTCGCAGTTGACTCTTACACATAAAGTTTATGAACCACTTCTTTAAGGGAAATGGAATATGACCATGGACCCTACACTGCCTGTGCAGGCATTATAAGCACACAGGCCTTTTTAAATTAGAGACACCTTTCAACTATACACAACTAATATGGTAGCTCATAATTAATCTGCTGGCTATTTAACTCTGCTCTCACCTGGCAATTTAAAAAGGAGCAAAAATTTTAAACTATGTTGCCCTGCTTTTGACCATAAGTAACTGGAAATTAGTTTTGGGTAGCCTTGTTTTTCCAAATTTAGAATTAAACATTTCAGAAAAACTTTCTTTTCAGTCATTATTCTATATTTAAAGACAACTTGAACATTGCTCATAATGGCTTTTCATTTTGCTTAGGTCAAACTTTTAACATTCTCTTTACCAACTCGCCAACCGATCTTTCCAGCCTTCCCCTCAGAAAGCCCCTCTTCTGTCCAGGCCACACTAACCCAAAGACTTTTCATTCATTTCTGCCTCTGCTCTTTTACTGAAGTCATTCTTCCCCTCCAGCAGGCTCTTCCCTTTTCTTACTAAATCACCAAGCATTCTTCAACTGACACATTACCCCAAAAAGCCTTTCATGTCTAAGCATCCTAGTTGGATGTGAGCCCTTCCTCCCAAATTCCTCCTAGACTAGTGCTTTTTCCCCACCTGTTCATGTTTAACTCTCATCCACCGCTTGGCATTGATAATTTTCTCTTTATGTGTTTTGCTTCCAAGGCCCTGTTCCACATACCTCTCAGTAAGATATCAAGCCTGATAGGTATACAGTCAGACAGGAAGTAAGCAGATCAATAAATACAA
The DNA here is from genome assembly GCA_004027715.1 of Plecturocebus donacophilus. Lineage (NCBI taxonomy): Eukaryota > Metazoa > Chordata > Mammalia > Primates > Pitheciidae > Plecturocebus > Plecturocebus donacophilus. Next base: position 21,106 of record PVKP010035612.1, on the reverse strand, counting down.
GATTATTTGAAATTCCCACAGGATTATTTAATCCTGTTTTTCACCTGCTTAGCGAGCAGAACACACTGTTAATTATAGAAATAACAGTTGATTAATGGCCAAGCCGGTCAGAAAGAGAGCCCACTCTTCCATTACAGGTAATCATTGCTCTTTCTGATTCATGATTGTGCTGGAGGTTTTCGTGGACACCCTGTGAACAATGCTAAATCTCAGCCAGTGACTTACCAATGAGGGCAATTAGTCCCCAAAACACCACAGAGGATAGCATGGTGGGGAATCTTATCTTCCAGGACCTGTTCTGATTTGAAATAGAAACTGGTTAATTTTAAAACTTGAAAGTTTCCTGAAGAAAAATTTGCTTTCGTATTTTAAAAAGTGCAGAGTTATTTCCAATTCAGTACTCATTTTCCAGTTTCAAGATAGTATTCTCACAGGCTCAGTACATGGTTTGTTGGATCACTCTCTTTCTTAAGCACAAAGTCCCAACTGTCATCAATCCAATTTCACATTTACATGGGCTATGCATATCTTACATATGTAACCAAATATACACTCCTATCCCATCTCTAAGCTTGGCGACCCCACAATTTTGTTCCCTTTCTTGAAAAAAAAATACTGATCATTTCATTCCAGTTACTTGCCCTACTTCTGCCTTCAAGGATCAGTTCTGGTTTTTTATTTGTTTGTTTAGAGATGGGATCTTGCTCTGTCACCCAGGCTGGAGTGCAGTGGCATAATCATAGCTCACTATGGCCTCAAACTCCTGGGCTCAAGCGATCCTCCCACCTCAGCCTCCCGAGTAGCTGGGGGCCACATGTACATGCCACTGCCTGGGTGTTTCCATTCTCATACTAGGGTTTCCATAGGGAAAACAAAATAAAACAAAATACCAACAGGAGCATCAGAGAACATAACTTAGAAGAGGTTTCCTGTTTTCCATTTCTTCCTCAATCAACTCTATTCTTGGTCTCATTCAAATGGTAGCTTATAAGTTTCACAAGATGTAAGAAAGCCAGCACTAACCTTGTTTGCAACCTTACAGAGAAAATCTCCCCTCTGTTTGCAAAGGTCTTCTGTACTCAGCAGCAAACTGCACTTCAAGCTTTCACAAAGCGGTGGCCGTTGTCCTATAACATAGGTTTAACAATTGGAGAATCCATTAGTCAGTAGATCACTGCACACTTGGCTTCAGCTGAGTAAACATCAGTGTGGTTCTACTGCTGTGGAGAAAACTTCTAAACACCAGCATGAAGACTCACCTGACTTTTCTAACCTTCGTCTAGTACCAACGATCATTAGAGGAGCTTTATATATGATTTAAAACCCTCTCTTTAAACCACTGACCTCATTAGGCCTGGTTATAATAGTACTTTGGACTTAGGTGACTCCATTAATAAGAGGATTTCAAAGAGTTTATTAACCACTATTAATTAATTAACCTAATGAACCCCCAGGTTGCTCAGGAGGCATATTTTGATAGATTGTTTCTAGGTATCCAAAATTGTGCCAAACAGCTTCTAAATTTGTGAATAAAAAGCAGATAATTTGCTTTAAAAAGATAACAGGAAATACTAGCAATTGTTATTACTGAATTGGTTGTTTACCTAAATGCTGAGTCTCCTGCTCTTTGTTCCCCATTCCAATGTCACATGATCCCCATACCAATATGTCACATGATCTCAAACCACTATGTCACACGGTCATGATAGGTGAACTTGGCTCCTTACTCTAATCCCACTTCTGACAAACAGGTGCAAGTGTGGCCACCTGCTCTGGGAGATCCAATTGCTAAGGATATGGGAAAAAACGATTTAGCCAGGTATAAAAACTTCTTCCAGGAGAGGGTATCTTTCTTCAGGCTTATGTCCAGAGGAAGAGAGGAAGCGCATTGTGCAGTCCCAGAAACAGGACATTCTTGAAACAGGCAAAGTACATTGCTCTGAGGGGAGGGAGAAGTCTGGTCTGGGTCCTTCCACAAGCATAGCAAGTTCCTCAGACTGCACACAATCCTCCCCTACATCCACCGAGTGAAGAAAGGTGCAAGGCAGCTGTAGGGGAAATGGGAAGACAAAGCCACGGGCAACTTTCCAGCTCCCTGGCAAAGAAACAACCTCCACTCCGAGGTGAACATGTCCTCCCCAAGCTGAGGTCTGCACAGTCCACTGGCATTCACTTCTGCCCTGCCTGCCTTCCTGCTTGTAGAACAGACTGCCCTGGCACGGCCTCTAGCCCTCCATCCCTGGAAGAGGGGCAGGGTTGTTCTGAGCCAATTGATGATTCCTGCTTGACCTTCAGGAAAGTGACCCATGGAGGGTCTGCTCCACCATCATCAACACTGCAGTCAGAACCGCTCCTGAATAAGGGATACTGCAGGAGTCTAACTGCCCTGAGGCAGGCTTTAGAAACACACAGACTATCACCAGTGACGCTGTGCCCATGACCCACTTCACTACAGGGTGAGTAGAGCCACTTACCTGAGGCTTCCAGGCTAAGTGTAATAAGAAAGTTCACGAAAGGGAGATTAAGAAGAAGTTAAGAAAGAATTATAAGTTAGGTAAAAGAGAGTAGGTGGAGGCTGGGGCTGTCCCTACATGCACTGGAGGAAGAAAGTGTTAATAAAACATTTAAAGCACCATTGAATGTGAAGAATACTTACCTTTCTGCTCTCTGTTAGTGAGGCTACGAGTCCTTCTAGGTATGGGGGTCTTAATGGTCAGGATGCTGCAACTCAACCAATCATTTTCAAACTGATGGGAATTGTTCTGTTCACTTAAACTGTGAGAGAACAATTGAACATTTATTTACACCCAACATTTGTCAGGTTCCTATGGATATTATATGACTCAATCCTCCACTAGCCCTGTGAGGCAGGTGTTATCCCTTATTTTAGAGATGAGGAAACTGTGACTCAGAGAAGCTAAGTAACTTATCAAAGATGGCACAGTTAGCATGTGACAGAGCCAGGATTTGAACCCAGGTCTGTAAGATTCCAAAATCCATGCTCTTCCACTATATCAGAAATGCCAGCATGATAGACAAATGACCCTGCAGAGCAATTGTTGCAACAGGTCCAAATCAATCTAGATACAAAGCATTGTCTGTAGTCTGGATAAATAATACCAGTCACAGGTTTTACACCACTATCTTTCGAGTGTTTGTAGGTGCTGTTGAAATTTCTAAAATGCAAGTTGATATGAGTTAACTAAGTCCAAAGTGGTTTTTTGTCACTTTGTATTTTATCCACCAGTAATAATAAGGTAGTTAATATGCACTGACCTTGTATTGTATGGTTGGTAGAATAATAGTAAGGGGCATGACCTAAGTTTGTTACACTCTAAAGCCCAACTCTTTTTTTTTTCTTTCTTTTTTGAGACAGAGTCTTGCTCCATTGCCAGGCTCCAGGCTGGAGTGCTATGGTGCGATCTTGGCTCACTGCAACTTCCACCTCCCGAGTTCAAGCGATTCTCCTGCCTCAGCCTTCCAAGTAGCTGGGACTACAGGTGCGCGCCACCACACCCAGCTAATTTTTCTATTTTTAGTAGAGACGGGGTTTCACCACATTGGCCAGGATGGTCTCAATCTCTTGACCTCGTGATCCGCCCGCCTCAGCCTCCCTAAGTGCTGGGATTACAGGTGTGAGCCACCACGCCCAGCCTCTAAAGCCCAACTCTTAACTGCAGTACCCTACTTACCCAATGGATGGTTAAGTGTGGGTACTATTGTATAAGGATCTTAGAAATTTCTTATCACTAAGAAGAAATATACGGACTCATTCTTCATCTCTTCTCAGGGATACCAAGGATGAATTGTACTTGTGAGTTGTACTGATATTTCCAGGAGGGGCTTGAGGGGACCTTGGCACCTGTCATAATCTCCATTAGTCCCCAGAACTTCCCCAAAGTAAAAACACAATCTATAAGTGAGCAATGTCTGTGCTATACAAGTAAAACTCTATGGCCTGGTCCCCTGCCCCTTTGAATCAGTTGCCTGCTCCTAAGACTCTTCAGTGCCATAATTCTCTGGCAGCCTCTGGGGAGTCCCAACAGATTTGGCGTTCCTGGCCTCAGTGGTGGGGACTCAAATCGTCCCTAATGACTACATTGCCTCAGCAATTGCAAAACTTCCATGGAAAAGTTTAAGTAGTACTGTCCTAATTAGGAGGAGAGGAATGATTATGAAAACTGAGGTATGGTGTATACGCAGGGAAGCAGATTCTGGTGGGGGTTCCTGGTAAGACTTCCCAATTCATACAACACAAAGACCTGCCCTTGTTCCCTGAGCTATCCTAGGTCAGCACTTTTGGGAACAGAATCCAGCATCTGGGGCTCACCTGGTTCCCTCGCCCTCTGCATCCCCACTTGCCTCCTTCCCAACACTAGTCTGTGGTAATAGAGACTGGGTTGTCTCCACCATGTCATTATTTGTGAATCCCAGGCACGGCTCTCCTTTCTCAGGAACAACAGCCGAGGAGGATGACCATGGCCAACTCATTTAGCCTCATCTTAAATGAGCCGTAATTTTCCTCATCTGTAAAATGGAGAGGATAATAATGCCCCACAACTTTGTTTTGAAGATAAAAATAAATTTTATATGTAAAAACATGTTATAAACTACAGTGCTTCATAGAGATGCCAGTTACTATCATGATGAGTTTGTACTCAGGTCCTGATGGCTTAGCTTCTTGTTGATTTATTCATTTGCTTGTTTATCCATGCACTCAGAAAAAATAATTAACAGCTGAATTATAGGACAGGAAGTAGAAGGTGAAGTCTCTCTTCAACCATGAAGGAAACTTGGTAGGACAAGCAGGAGCTATTCATTGTCAGGACTCTGTAGCCTACCTGGTAGGAATAGAGGAAGGATAAGTTCAGAAAAGATGAGGAAACTGCCCAAGAATATATAGCAAAGGCACTTTGGCATCAATGGCTGGTGAGAAGGCAGAAGCAGAGCCCTTCTGAAAAATTTCACTAAAACGTTCAACTTAACCACAGGATATTTCAATATCAGGCTTGAACTGCTGAGTGCTTTTCTTGTGTTGCTTTTAATCTACTATATGAGAGGTAAAATGCATACTGTGTTGAAGAAGCCACTTACATTGCTGCATCATTGGTCTTCCAATGTCAAATATTTGACCAACATTTCAGAAAAGAAGATACACAAATGGCCAATTAAGCTCATGAAAAATTGGTAAACATCATTAGACATCAGGGAAATGCAAAATAAAAGCACAATGAGACAATATTTCATACTCACTAAAAAGGCTGAAACCAAAGCCTAGCTATGTCACATATTGGCAAGAATATGAGACAAACAGAACTCTCATACATTGCTGGTTGGGGTGTAAATGGTATGATTGCTTTGGAGAACTGTTTAGCAGTGTCTTACAAAGTAAACATACTATATGACTCAGGCATTTTATTTCTAGTCATTTACCCAAGAGGAATGAAAACAAATGTCTCCTAAAAGACCTGTATAAGAATTTTCATAGATCGTAAGTTCTGCAAAGAAAAAAGAGAAAAAAGGAATTTTTATAGTGCTTTGTTCATAATAGCTCAAAACTGAAAACACTCCAAAAGAGTTATCAATGGAAGAATACCAACAGCTGTAGTATAATGATATAATGTAATAATACACAGGTTAAAAAAATCCAGGAAAAAATTCCTATGAACCTGGCTGGGTGTGGTGCCCACCTCTGATCATTCAACCATGTCTAGGAATATATTTGTTTGAAAAAGGGACTCCCTGTGATTTGGAAAGGAGAAGGGAGAAGTCTGAAACAAAATTTACAAATAACATTTTTATTTTGAAATAGTTTAAATTTCACAAGATGCTTCAAAAATAGTACCAAGAGTTCCCATGTGCCCTTCATCCAGCTTCCCCCAATGGCAATACCTTACATAACTCTAGTACATGTCAAACCCAGAACCTTAGCATTAGTATTATACAATACTATAAACTTAGGTACAGACCTTATTTGGATTTCCCCAGTTTGTTTTTACATGCTCTTTTAAAAAATATATTTATTTATTTATATTTCAGAAGTGAATAGTACTGTGAACATTTAGCCCATGTGTAGATGCAAGTAACCATCATCATAATCAGGGTATGGAACTGTCCTATCACCATAAAAAGACTGCCTCATGATATCCCCTAACTATGTCTTTAATTGTGCCAAAAGTAAGCTTTTTTTTCAGACAGACTCTTGCTGTTGCCAGTCCAGGCTGGAGTACAACCGCACAATCTCAGCTCACTGCAATACCCACCTCCCAGGTTCCAGCATTTCTCCTGCCTCAGCCTCCCGAGTAGCTGAGATTATAGGTGCCACCATCACGCCCAGCTAATTTTTGTATTTTTTAGTAGAAATGGGGGTTTCATCATGTTGACCAGGCTGGTCTCAAACTCCTGACCTCAGGTGATCCACCCACCTCAACCTCTGGAAGTGCTGGGATTACAGGCATGAGCCACCATGTCCAGCCAAGTAACTTATTTTTTAAAAACAGCTTGATTGAGCTATAGTTCACATATCATAGGCTTCACTCATTATAAAGTATGCAACTCAACTGTTTTTAGTATGTTCACAGAGTTGTGCAACCATCAGCATAATCAATTTTAGAGTATTTTCATTATCCAAGGAAGAATCCCCACAACCATTAGCAGTCATTCCCAGTTTCTCTCCCCTTCCTCTTCTTTCCTTTTCACCCTCTGACCCCAGGCAGTCACTTATCTAGAACTCTGGATGGTTTTGTAAACTATTCCACAGTTGTTCACTATACCTGTGATGGAGAGAAGAGCTGGAGTGGTATCTGGTGAAGGACTTGTGCCAAAGACAGCCCTCTTGTCATGGTTTATCCTGAGAGTGACTTGAACACAATCAAATGCTGTAGAAAATATTGAGGCTACAACAAACAATAGGATTATTTGATCAGGTAATGATGTCGAAGACAGTAGTTTAAAAGCTGAAGAGTAGAAACTGGCCTGAGGCAGGAATCCAACTGCCTCTTCCATCGTAACAGGAAGAAAACAGAAAAAAATCAGGTAGCAATGCAGTTCCATTCACAGAGTCGACAGGAGAAAACTGAGGGACTTATCTAATGATTTTTAATTCCTCTGTGAAACAGGAGGTCAAATCATGTGCTGAGAGTAAAACTAAGTAGACTTAGAAAATGGCGAACATGTGGAAAAGCCACTCTGTAGAATTGGAGAGAGAGCTGAAAGAGGGCCAAAAAGATTGGTGGTGTGCACATATGGACTAGTTGAGATTGGAGTCCATAAATGCTCACTTAGAGGTATTGAAATGCTGGGATTTGACACAGCAACCTGAGTACAGGCAAGGAGAAAGCAGAGAGCTGGAGTGGTCCAGGGCTGAGCTGCAGCTCTGCAGGTGCCATGCAAGGAGGATACAGGGACACGTGAGCTGGAGTTTAACAAAGGAATGGTTAAAGCAATGGCAAGTGGATAGGAAATGAAGGGAAGAAAGTAAGGGGCTTTCACGGGGCCAGTGGGAAGATTTAAGTTTAAGGTTTTGGAGGCGGAGTGTATCCGCCATCATTTTTACCCACCTTATTTCTCTTACCTTACCTCTAATTCCACCCACAGTTGCAACATACAGTAGCATGCAAGCTTCAGCCTGCTTTGCATGGACCCTTTCCCAAGTGTTTGCTCACTCCCTCATGTCTGCCTCCTGCAGTCTCGATTTCCAGGGGAACTGGAATGCCCTGTGAACCTCTCCCACTCATTCTCCTTAGTAACCTGACCAAAATCAAGAGCAGAAGGATGAGGGGTGAATGGTGAGAGGAATAAATCAGGCATGCACTGACTTGAGCTATTGCATTTCCCCACTGACAGTGGAGGAGCAGGCAGGTGTCAGTGATTCTGGGCTGTGCGTGAAGGTTCTGGTGACTTTTTATCAGGCCAGAGGCCCTCACAGTGCAGAGAGGAAGCAGGGGTTAGGAGCCTCAGCTGGAGGCTTCTTAATAATAACTTTTCTTGTTTAACAACAGAAAGATGTTCATGATACTGTTAAGCTCTTTACTTAAGCAGGTTATTAAATGGTATTAATGAATGTTTCCAATTTTGTTTTAAGTGTGTGTATATGCAGGCATGGAAAATAAGCTGAATTGCATCTTCAACTATACCAGATGTTATAAAATTCTTCTTCAAAGCAGCTGTACCACATTTACCCCTCTAAAGCAGGGTATAAGTGCTCCCACACTCCACCGAGGTTTGCTATAATTAGACTTAAATTGAGTGGGAAAAGTCAGTTTCCTGACTGAGATTGGGCATCTTTTCATATATACTCATTGGTCATGTCAGTTTTACCTTCTCTGAACTACCTGCTTATATTCTTTGATCACTTTTCACTGGGTTGTTTGCCTTTTTCTCATTTTATTTATTTGGCTTTAAAAATTTTTTGTATCACAAGATATCATCAAGCAACTTTTTCTCATTTTTTAAAATAGAAGTCCTTATATACTATAGTCTTTTGCTAATCGTATGCCAGAAAAAAGAAAGAAAAGAGAAGAAAAAAGAAAACTTTATTTTACAAAATAATTACATAATTAATACCTTGCAGTAATTTTCAAGTGTTCTACAAGGAACTAGTATTAGTTAATTGTCAGAAAGATATTCTATTTTAAAACTGTTTAGGCTTTTTTTTTTTTTTTTGAGTTAGAGTCTTGCTGTATTGCTCAGGCTGAAATGCAATGGCGTTATCTCAGCTCACTGCAACCTCTGCCTCCTGGGTTCAAGCAATTCTCCTGCCTCAGCCTCCTGACTAGCTGGGATTATAGGCACCTGCCACCATACCTGACTAATATTTTCTGTATTTTTAGTAGAGACGACGTTTTGCCATGTTGGCCAGGCTGGTCTCCAACTCCTGACCTCAGGTGATCCACCCTCCTTGGCCTCCCAAGGTGCTGAGATTACAGGTATGAGCCTCTGTGCCCAGCCTCTTTAGGCTTCTAAAGACTCTTATTTAATCCCTAAAGTTTAGCCACGTCTGATGCCACAGATGATTGCTATGGAGGGCTACCTCTTAGATGGCTTTGGGCCCCAGGGTTTTATGAGAATTGCAAGGGCATCATCTAGAATTCTGGTCCTGTGGTGACTGGGATGGTGAGTGTCCTAGTCTGCTATTTTTGCTGCTATAACAGAATGCCACAGACTGGGTAATTTATGATAAACAGAAATTTATTTGTCCCATGGTTCTGGAGGTTAGGAAATCCAAGAGCATGGTTCTGGCATCTGACAAGGGTCATCCCATGGTGGAATGGCAGAAGGTGGAGGTGAATATCCAAGACAGAGAGAAAATGGGGCTGAGCTGATCCTGCAGAAATAATGCCCCTTCTGAGAGAACAGCATGATTCTACTCATGAGGGTGAAGCCTCATGATCTCATTATCTTTTCTTTTCTTTTTTATTGAGATAGGGTATCCCTCTGTTGCCCATGCTGGAGCACAGTGGTGCAATCACAGCTCAGTGCAGTCGCAACCTCTCTGGGCTCAAGTAAACCTCCTACCTCAGTCTTGAGAATAGCTGGGACTACAGGTGTTTGCCACCACTCCCCACTAGTTTTTGTATATGTATTTTTTAGAGACAGTATCTCACCATGTTGCTCAGGCTGATCTCAAATTCCTGCGCTGAAGTCATCCTTTTGCCTAAGCCTCCCAAAGTGCTGGATTACAGGCGTGAGCAGTGGCCCTTATCATCTATTAAAGGGCACCCTGGCCCTTATCGTCTATTAAAATTCCCACCTTTCAATACCATTACATATGGTAATTAAATTTCAAAGTGAGTTTTGATGAGGACGTTCAAACCAATTTTTCACACTTCTTAGGGTTAAATTCAGGGTCAAAGGGATATACAATGAATTTCAGTTCCAGATGTGTACAGCAATAGAGAGGCCCAGAAAATCGTTGGCCTCCCTAAGGCCTCGCCCAGCAGTGGAGAGAGGATGGCTCAGAAATCACAGATGTCAGCAATTGCCCCCCAGATTTGACCCAGGCTCAGTGGGTTTTCCTGAGGCTGGAACAGGAGTGAGAATGCCTCAGCCATGTACCCCAGCTTCTCCTGTCTCCTTGAAATCCTGGGGCCAGAGAATTGACTATTCAAGACAAATGGGCTAATGGCCCCAGTGGGTCGTGACACACAGGTGGCAACGAGAGCAACACTGCACTGCATTTCCTTGAAGAGTCAATTAAGGAAGGTACTGACCCGGGCAGAGTGAGTAGCTCATCAAAAACATCGAAAACATCGTTCTGCAGCTCATTTTATTCTATCTTATTCATCTCAACCTGATTTAATTAATTTTCTCAGATTCTAGTACTCATCTGAATTTTTCTTTAGGGATTGTAACTGTGATAGAAAAAATAAGTAGAAATATAGAAGAAGAAAATGGGAGCTACAAGTTTTATCTTTGCTTCCTCTCTCTTCTCTGTGTAGACATCAGCACAAACACACTAATAATATGTTCACGGCCAAAGTATCTATGTATTAATTACTCACCTTGAAAATTACCAACTGTCTATAGAACTGGGCTGAGCCAGGATTGTAAAATAGGCAACATCTATTTAATATCTTATGTTTTTGCAGTACCTTGGAATTTTGAGTGGGCTTTCAAATACATTAAAATAATCAAAATAACCCTCCGAGAAAGATCAAGCAGGTTTTATGTCCCGCATTAGACATATAAGAAAAAAGACTGACTTGCTCAAGATGTCCCACCTAATAAATGATGGAGCTGAGACTGGAACCAAAGCATTCAGATTCTGAGTCCAGGACATTTCCTTCCATTATTTATTAGGTCAGATGACGATTTATAAGGCATTTTTTCACCCTGAAACTTCAGGATTCCATGATTTATTTTGTCATTTCCAACAGTCAGGCATTCATGCTCTTAGTTGCCATTGTCTGCACAAAGACTGCTCTTCACTGCCACCTAGGACCACCCTGATTTTAACACTGCCCAGCAGCTATTCACTTCCCCCAAAGCACCCACCCCCAGTCATGGAAAATATACTTATTTGGTGTTTTATCTTCAGAGACCTTCGCCACCTGTGCTGTCCAGTAGAATTAAAATGTGAGCCACACATTTAAACTTTTTTGTCAGCCACATTGAAAGAAGTGAGATTAATTTTAATACTATATTTATTTAGCCCAATAATATTTTAAATTGGGCTCATTGTTTAGCCCAATTTAAAATATTATTTCAAAATCAATATAAAAGTTGGGATATTTTATAGTATTTTTTGTACTAAATGTGTGTATTTTAGACTTGCAGGACATTTCAGTTCAAACTAACTACATTTCAAGTACTCAATAGCCACTTGTGGCTAGTGGCTACCATATTTGACTGAAGACTTTTTCTATTTTTATTTATTTTTAATATTTTACCGCATCTTTTTACATTTATTTTTTATTTCAATAGTTTTTAAGGAATAGGTGGTATTTGGTGACATGGATAAGTTCTTTAGTGGTGATTTCTGAGATTTTGGCATACCCATCACCCAAACAGTATACATGGTACCCAATGTGTAGTCTTTTATTCCTCACCCTCATCTCACCCTTCTCCCCAAGTCCCCAGTCTATTGTATCATTCTTATGTCTTTGCATCCTCATAGCTTAGCTCCCACTTATAAGCGAGAATCTATGAGGTTTGGTTTTTCACTCCTGAGTTACTTCACTTAACATAATGGTCTCCAACGCCATCCAGGTTGCTGTGAATGCCATTATTTCATTTCCTTTTATGGCTGAGTAGTATTCCATGGCGCATATATGTAGTATTTTCTTTATCCACTCATTGGTTGATGGGAATTTAGGCTGGTTCCATATTTTTGCAATTGCAAATTGTGCTGCTATAAGCATGGGTGTGCAAGTGTCTTTTTCATATAAAGACTTCCTTTCCTCTCTGTAGATACCCAGTAGAGGGATTGCTGGATCAAATGGTAGTTCTACCTTTAGTTCTTTAAAGAGTCTTCATACTGTTTTCTGTAGTGATTTTATTAGTTTACATTCCCACCAGCATTGTAAAAGTGTTCCCTGTTCCCTTTTCACCACATCCATGCCAACATCTATGATTGTTTTTATTTTTTAATCATGGCCATTCTTGCAGGAGTAAGGTGGTACCACACTGTGGTTTTTATTTGCATCTCCCTGATAATTAGGGATGTTGAGCATTTTTTCATATGTTTGTTGGCCATTTGTATATCTTCTTATGAGAATTGTCTATGCATGTCCTTAACCCACTTTTTTATGGGATTACTTTTTTCCTTGCTGATTTGCTTGAGTTCCTTGTAGGTTCTAGATATTAGTCATTTGTTGGATGCGTAGTTTGTGAAGATTTTCTCCCACTCTGGAGTTGTCTGCTCTTCTATTTCTTTTGCTGTACAGAAGCTTTTTAGTTTCCTTATGTCCCATCTATTTATCTTTGATAATTGTTGTATTTACTTTTGGGTTCCTGGTCATGAACTCTGCCTAAGCCGATGCCTAGAACAGTTTTTCTGGTGTTGTCTTGTTTTGATCCTCTTTGGAAGGTGGCTTAGAATCAGCTATAAAACTCTAACAGGTACTCTTAAATGCAGGTTTCTGATAACTTTGGAGATTGTGACATCCAAATAGAGGAAAGCTTTCAGGACTCATGGAGAACAGAAATGTTCATGAATATCAAGCAGAACAGGAATTAGCTGCATGGACTAAACTAATAGAAGTCTGAAATAGTCTTTTTAAATTTTGCTTAAAATGTTGCTGATCCTTTGTTTTGTTTTTCAGAGTCAAGAACACTTTCAAGCTGTTTACGGATTTTAACAATTGAGTAAAGTATATATCTATGAACAAAATTTGGAGCATATTTGTTTCTCTCTAATTGATTTCTCTAGAACTTGGAAAGTATTTGTGAGTATTTTTAACTTATGACAATATAGTAATTTGCATAAGTGCAATAAGAATCTGTTTTCAGTAACGGGATACAATTGGAGAAACTGGTTATTTTACCAAGGCTTTGACAGGAATTGTATGCTTTCCTTTAAGAAATCAAACTTGACTTATGGAGCCAATAAAAGCCCCTTGGAAAAACTGACCTCATACCTTTGTCTACACAGTCCCTGTACAGGGTTCCTGATCTGTGGTAAGTAAAGAATGTCATTTTCTGAAAGGCCCAGGAGGCTCAAGTTTATTTTGGGACCTCAAGAGAAGAAGAATTTACTCAACTCATAGGTATTTGATGGTACAAATCCATGGCTGGGCTCGGCTTTTAAAAAGTCTTATCTGAGATTCCTTCTATGGAACAAAGTTCCATCAAAGCAAATTTATAAGCCTACATAAATATTTTTGCTGCACTGTATACAAATAATTAGACCAAGTATAATAAAGCAAACCAGTCCTACTATGATTTGTCTTTAGTAAAAATGGGAAACTGGAGAGAAAATTTATGTTTCAAACACTATAGCATACCTGTGTTAGATTCTAGTGTTCACTAATGTTTTTCCATTTTTATGATTTTCTACAGTCTGAACCAAATTCTAATTTATCTTACCTACAAGTCTTCAAAATGATGTTTTTATTTTTTCGGCTTCTTTTCTTCCTCTGTTTTTCCTAATTTGAAGTCACTGAAAACTAAACTGCTTTCATACAGCCCTGTGAACTGAAGCCAGACAACTTAAACTTCAGAGGAAAATAACAGCAATCTATGTACATACATAAGACACTTTCATACCTCCCCACTGATGTATGGACTTCAGAGTTATGTGGCCTATATTGATTTTCCAGGATTGTTTTTTGCTTGTTGTTGCTTTCTCTCTTCCTTCCCCTATTTTCTCTTCAAAGGATATGAAACTTCACAACCTTCTAAACATGAGCTTTCCTAATAACTCAGGACCTACCCATATAGGAATAAACTATCCTAACCCATGAGAGATCAGATGATACCTAAGACCACAGACTCATTTACTTCTAAAATGCTTTCTCCAAAAATTTTTTAAAAAGAAAAGTAGGGAAATATGAAAGGAAAATTTCTTGGGCCCCCAAAATCACCAAGCTGAAGGGAAAAGTCAAGCTGGGAACTGCTTAGGGAAAATCTGCCTCCCATTCTATTCAAAGTCACCCCTCTGCTCACTGAGATAAATGCATATCTGATTGCCTCCTTGGAGAGGCTAATCAGACACTCAAAAGAATGCAACCATTTGTCTCTTATCTATCTATGAAGCACCCCACCCCCACTTTGAGTTGTCCCACTTTTCCAGACAGAGCCAGTGTTCATCTTATATATGTTGATTGATGTCTCATGTCTCCCTAAAATGTATAAAACCAAACTGTGCTCTGACCACCTTGGGCATATGTCATCAGGACCGCCTGAGGCTGTGTCACGAGCACATGTCCTCAACCTTGGCCAAATAAACTTTCTAAATTAACTGAGACCAGTCTCAGATTTTCAGCGCTCACATAATCAACCTTCTGAATTCTTTATCTGGCAATTCAGAGATGTCTTTTTGGTTTCAATCCATTGCTGGAGAGCTAGTGTGATCTTTTCAGGTTGTTATAGAACCTTGTTTTGTCATATTGAAGAGGGAGACCTAAGCATCTAAGACCACCTCCCCCTTGACTTCCACACCACATTTCAGTAGAAGTAAAGGCGGGCAGACCAGGCATCACCTTAGTCACCCTCCTATAGATTGCAGGCATGGTATGGGGGAATCTTTCTGGAAGGCATTGTTTTTACTTAAGATCAAATCCCCACCTAAGCCACAGACCCCACGCCTACTCCATGAACCAAGACGCTTTCACGTGTAATTTCTAAAGCTGTAAACCCAAGACCCTTTCACATGTATTCTAGAGTTGTAAGCCTATAGAAGGGCAGGGTCTTTCTTTGTTAAATGAGCTTGGCTGTTAGGCAACTATGCTGCCTTGCTCCCAGCCAAATAAATCACCCCTTCCTTCCTACTTCAGTGTCTGAGAGGTCTGTTTCTCATGGCCATTCCTGCTTTAATATTACCAGAATTACTTTTCTGGCTCCTTCTCATTTGGGCAGACTATTTTAGTGGAAAGATCCAGAACTCAAGGGCTGCTGTTCAGATTCTTTTGTCTCATGGGGTGATCCCTTGATGTGGTATTCACCCTTTCCTCTAAGGATAGAGTTTCCTGAGAGTGGAACTACAGTGATTGTTATTTCCCTTCTGGGACTAGCCACCCATTGGAGATACCAGGCTCTGGGCTGGTGGTGGGGAATGTCTGCAAAGAGCCCTGGGATATGATCTGCTTTCAGGTCCCCCAGCCATGGATACCAGCACCTGCTTGGACCCGAGAGTTTTAAATAGTGACTGTTAACTCAAGCTTTTGATGTCCTAAGGCAAAGGTATGACCTAACGTAGTATTTTTCCCCCGACTATGGAGGGAATATTTGGGGGTATGTGAAATTGTGCTATACCAGGTCATATCAGCTGCAAGATCCCTTGAAGCATTTGTGAACACTTAAAGTCTTAAGCCTCAATTCAAACCTGGCTCTACCCGTAACTGGTTGTTTGACCTTAAGCAACTGACTTAACTTCTCTGGGCCTCTACAACCTCACCTACAAAACCAGAATACTATAACCTATTTTCAATACTTTTGTTTAAATTAAATTTAATATTCTGTATAGGGACCTATCACTGTTCCTGTCCTATATATCTACCCTTCAACAACAGCAACTCTTGATTGCCCTCTGCTCTCTCTATGCTGTTCAGTCATGCTCTACCTTCTATGACTAAATCAGCCAGGTACTTGGGGATGAGGAAAGGAAGTGACCTCTTCAATGGCCCCTGGACTTCCACACACCAACATACCCATGACCACCTGTTCTGAAACTCATATTCACCAGAAACTGAATGAATGTGGCCTTATTTGGAAACAGGGTCTTTGCAGATGCAATCAAGATGAGATCCTGGCAGATTAGGGTGGGTCCTAGATTCAGTGATTGGCATCCTTAAAGGAAGGCCAAGTGAAGACACAGGGGAACATATAACAAAGGCTGTGTGATGATGGAGGCAGAGATTGGAGATACTTGTTTACCAGCCAAGGAATGCCAAGGATTGCTGGCAACACCAGAAGCTAGGAAGACGTGAGGGGGGATTCTTCCCTAGAGCTTTCAGGAGTATGGCCCTGCTGGCACCTTCATCTTCAATTTCTAACCTCCAAAACTGAAGGAGAATACATGTCCATTGTTTTAAACATCCAGTTTGCAATAATGTGTGATGGCAGTCCTAGAAAATGAATATAGCATCATACTCTTTTCTAGGTGGCTTTGCCAATAGACTGTCAATTCATGTTCTGTCATATTCAGCTTTATGTCCCCTGTTCTTAGCATAGCATGTGGTTTACCTGGGTGCTCTTAAATGATTATGGGCTGGAAGCAAAGTGAGAAAACACAGGGGGAAAACCAAGTTGGATAAACATGGAAGGGTGTCAGTCTACCCACGATACATCTCAAAGAACAGCTTACACTGGCCCACCAGGGAGAGGGGCACATTTGGAACATTCTGTGGGTGATTGTGCTGGAAAGTGAACCATAAATCTGTTTTTGGAGAGTTTGAGTGTAAGACACAGAGCAGGACATGCGCTGTAGAGGGGCCCAAAATAGAAAGACCTCAGAGAGAAGATAGTAAGTGGAAGCCTTGAGATAGGAGAAGCCCTGAGTGTGCACAGGAGTCCAGAGAGTACCCAGAAAGTCACTTGGCTGTTAGAAGTGGTCATTGTCAATACAGAATGGAGACGTCTTTAATCTCGGAAAGTCCATCAAAAGTTCCCCTAGGCCACTAGGAGGTCTCCTGGAGAACATTCTGGCTCCTCATGCCACCCACTCACCCTCTGCTGAGGTGGCTTCTGGTGCTTTCTCACTCATTTCCCTTATGAATCTTACAGCTAATCACCATCCTCTAGGTAACCTCAGTATTTTTCTCAATTGTAGGCCTAAATGTAGTTTGATTTAATTTGACTGCTTCTAGGTAGTTTTATTTTTGCTTTGTAGACAAGGCAACTGCAACTCATATTAGCCTATTGGTGAGTTTAAGTGCTCTCTCTCTCTCTCTCTCTCTCTCTTTCTCTCCCTTTGTCTCTCACTACTTTTCCCTCTCAGGTTAGTTAGAGAGTAGACATGTGACACAGAGAAGACAGCACAGGAGAGGTACATTTTGATAGAACAAGGTAGGTGTTGTATGAGGAATCACTGGGTGCTCACGGGTTCTTGGTTGGAGACATCAGGGCAACACAGGTCAGCCACAGGAAAATAACACTGAGGGAAATGTCCCAGTGGTGCTTAGGAATGAACAAAAAATTATGAACTGTAAACTATTTCCCTTAGAAGTCATGGAGAAAATAGAGTCACAAAAATCTTTTTTAAATGCTTGGGTGTTTTCTGCATTGTGTTTTAGCTTAGAAAGGACAATCCTGCCAGGCTGTAATCAGTGTTGTTACATCAGACTCTAAGGACAGTTATGAACACTATTCTCTCCTGGGATGTTTCAAATAACACATTCTGATGCAACTTTATCAAATAAGGCAGCTGCAGACTTTCCAAGACCACATAAATACTGTTTTCCTATTATGTTTTCCCCGGAATTGGATTGCATAATTCCAGAGATATCTATGGTTTGAAGCAAATGAATTACTAACCAAAGAGTTATGTGTCAATGAAATGGAAAAAGAATAGAGGCAGTCTTTCATCTGAGGAGCAATGCAGGTTCTCCCTTCAGGATGGACAGATGCTTCACCCATCTTCCCCAGGAAAATTAAACCACAGCTGTGGATCTGAGTGCCAACATTGGATGACAGCTGGAAGATGTCTCTGAAAAGCAGGCTCCACCTAGGCCGGATGAGTCAGGTCAGGATGCTGCTCTTCTGGTAAAGTCAGAATTCCACTAGGTAAGTAAGAAACCCATTGATATGAAATGTCAAACATGCATGTAACAAAGAAAAGATTTTACAGTCTTCTAAAGCAATCATGTTCAACCCATGGCCTGCAGGCCTCATGCAGTCCAGGACAGCTTTGAATGTGGCTCAACACAAATTCGTAAACTCTCTTAAAACATTATGAGAATTTTTTTTTTCTCCTTAGCTATCATTAGTGTTAGAGTATTTTATTTGTGGCCCAGGATGATTATTCTTCCACTGTGGCCAGGGAAGACAAAAGATTGGACACCACTGTTCTAAAGAGAAGGAGGAGAAATATAGAGAAAATATTAAAATCAAAATGATTTCAGGCTTCTCAAGAGTAACCTTAAAAGCCCAAAAACCGACAGAGCAATGCCTTAAAAATTCCAAAGGAAAATTATTTCCAAACTAGAATTCTGTTCCAGGCCAAATTTACCAATTCATGTGAGAAAAGAAAGAAAGATATTTTGGACATGAAAGGTCTCAGAAAACTTACCTCCCATTCATTTTTCTCAGAAAGCTGCTAGAGGTGTGCTCCATCAAAACAAAGGTGTAAGCTAAGAAAGGATGTAAAAAATGAAAGGTGCAACATAGGACAGCTCCAAAGGAATATGGAGAAGGGGATCCCAGGATGTTTGTAGAACTTTCTGACTTACCTGAGACAGGAGCAGGTCAGAAGTTTCCAGGAAAGAGTTCTTCATGAAGAATAATTGATAGATTCTCTGATATGAACTACCAATTAAGAGGAGATTTAGAGTTGAACTAGTGTTAAGTACAGACAGAACTAAGTCAGCAAGCAATGGATAATTGTTAACTCCATTATTATTCAAGAAAGTAAAGTAATCTGGGTGATTACACAACTTAGCTGTGAACAGTGTTTGCATAGTATCTGATCTGGGACCAAACCATTTTGTGTGATGTAATTCATGGTCTCTAGAAAAAAAATCTCTGGCATCCTGATAGAAAAATCTTGTACATAAAAGTAAACAAAAACAACTTTAATGTGACTGAGACTTACACTGAGACACCAGTCCTCTACACACCCAGCTGACTGTCAGCCCAGAGTTTAGTGATCTTTAACCAAATATTCTTTCCTTTTTGTATTGTTAGGAAAATTAAAATCTCTACAAAACATCCAAAAGAAAAAAAGCAGTTTTATTATTAAATAAGCATAAATCAGAGTACTATAGACAAAGGCTGATCATCTGCAAAGAGATTTTATATATAGAAATAAATTTCACCCTATTAATGCAGCCAAGAAGTTACAATCCTTTTTTCTTTCTTTCTTCTCATTCTCAAAGGAGGTGAGAAGTTACAATCTTTTTCTACTGCTCTATTTTTAGCCATTACATACATATGTTCTCTATTAACAGGAACCTGTCTTTCTATGAGAAGACTTAACAGAGCCATTTGCTGTACATTCTTTCATAGTTTAGCCTGAATTCACCTTTATCGAAAGGAATAATAATGGCATGGGCAACATGGTGAGACCTCATCTCTGCAAGAAATTTAAAAGTTACTAAACAGGGAATCCTTTCCCTATTGCTTGTTTTTGTCAGGTTTGTCAAAGATTGGATGGTTGTAGATATGTTGTGTTGCCTCCAAGGCCTCTGCTCTGTTTCATTGGTCTATATCTCTGTTTTGGTACCAGTACCATGCTGTTTTGATTACTGTAGTCTTGTAGTACAGTTTAAAGTCCGGTAGTGTGATACCTCCCGCTTTGTTCTTTTTGCTCAGAAATCACTTGGCTATGCGGGCTCTCTTTTGGTTCCATATGAAGTTTAAGGTGGTTTTTTCCAGTTCTGTGAAGAAGGTCATTGGTAGCTTGATGGGGATAGCATTGAATCCATAAATTACTTTGGGCAGTATGGCCGTTTTCACAATATTGATTCTTCCTAACCATGAGCATGGAATGTTTCTCCATCTGTTTGTGTCCTCTCTTATTTTGTTGAGCAGTGGTTTGTAGTTCTCCTTGAAGAGGTCCTTTACATTCCTTGTTAGTTGTATTCCTAGGTATTTTATTCTCTTTGTAGGAATTGTGAATGGGAGTTCATTCTTGATTTGGCTCTCTTTAAATCTGTTATTGGTGTATAGGAATGCTTGTGATTTTTGCACATTGATTTTCTAGCCTGAGACTTTGCTGAAGTTGCTTATCAGTTTCAGGAGATTTTGGGCTGAGATGATGGGGTGTTCGAGATATACAATCATGCCATCTGCAAATAGAGACGATTTGACTTCCTCCTTTCCTATTTGAATACCCTTTATCTCTTTTTCTTGCCTGATTGCTCTGGCTAGAACTTCCAATACTATATTGAATAGGAATGGTGAGAGAGGGCAACCTTGTCTAGTGCCAGATTTCAAAGGGAATGCTTCCAGTTTTTGCCCATTCAGTATGATATTGGTTGTTGGTTTGTCGTAAATAGTTTTTATTATTTTGAGATACATTCCATCAATACCTAGTTTATTGAGGTGTTTTAGCATAAAGGGCTGTTGAATTTTGTCAAAGGCCTTCTCTGCATCAATTGAGATAATCATGTGGTTTTTGTCTTTGGTTCTGTTTATGTGGTGAATTATGTTTATAGACTTGCGTATGTTGAACCAGCCTTGCATCCTCGGGATGAATCCTACTTGATCATGGTGGATAAGCTTTTTGATGTGCTATTGCAATTGGCTTGCCAGTATTTTGTTGAAGATTTTTGTATCTATGTTCATCATGGATATTGGCCTGAAGTTTTCTTCTCTTGTTGAGTCTCTGCCAGGTTTTGGTATCAGGATGATGTTGGTCTCATAAAATGATTTGGGAAGGATTCCCTCTTTCTGGATTATTTGGAATAGTCTCAGAAGGAGTGGTACCAGCTCCTCTTTGTATGTCCGGTAGAATTCAGCTGTGAACCCATCTGGACCTGTGCTTTTTTTGGGTGGTAGGCTCTTAATCGCTGCCTCAACTTCCGACCTTGTTATTGGTCTATTCAGGGTTTCAACTTCTTCCTGGTTTAGGCTTGGGAGGAGGCAAGTAAGTGTCCAGGAATTTATCCATTTCTTCCAGGTTTACTAGTTTATGTGCATAGAGTTGTTTGTAATAATCTCTGATGATGGTTTGAATTTCTGTGGAATCTGTGGTGATATCCCCTTTATCATTTTTTATTGCATCTATTTGGTTATTCTCTCTTTTCTTTTTTATTAATCTGGCTAGTGGTCTGTCTATTTTGTTGAT